>SKCR01008785.1:0-23040 GCA_019454045.1 Zanthoxylum bungeanum | reverse complement strand
CATCACTAATGAATTAGCTCTCATCTTTGTGATTGCCAAACACCATTCCTTCTTAAATGCTCAATTTGTGTTTTCCCCTGAAAAACTAACACAACAACAAATTAAAAAGTTCACACAAAATATGAAAACAAAAATTACAACAAATTGCATGGGTTGCCTCCCTGCTAGAGCTAAATTTTTCGTTTTCAGCCAGACTGATGAGTGGTATTTATCACTATTTTCCACTCATCTAACCTAATATTTTGTATAGTTTCTCGGGTTTTGTGAACGTTTTGATGTGTTTTGTGTTATTTTACAGATAAATAAAGTTGGGAAAGCATTGGAAGTAATTTGGGGCCAAAATAGAGAAAAATGACAAAAAGGGCAATTTTGTAATTATTCCGCATCGCGACGCCAAGACCGCATCGCGACGCCAAGACCCTACGCATCGCGACGCCTAAAGTGCGCCGACCATGCTAACGTGCGCCGAGGGACACGTGTCAGAATCTGAGAAATTGGACTTGCTAATGTGCGCCGAACTTGCTAACGTGCGCCGTGACACGTGTCATCATCACAGAAGATCAAATAAAATGGGTCTGATGCCACGTGTCGCAATCCTATTGGACCAAACTATGCGCGTGCCACGTGTTGCCTCCTCATTGGACTGAATCACCGGCGAATCACATGCTGCCACGTGTTAAGCTCTCATTGGACCGATCCTTTGCGCGTGCCACGTGTTAGATTCTCATTGGACCGAAAGCTCAGCCAATCACTGTGTGCCATGTGTCGTCTTCTCAATGCACCACCTTCACCGTGTGCCACGTGTCACCACATGATTGTGCCGACAGAACCCGCGTGGTCAACCCGTGTTGACCGAAGACGCGTCTCGGCGTCGCGACGCCAAGGCTTTTGGCGTCGCGACGCCGGTTGCCGAAAATGTCTATAAATTAAGCTCTTCACCAATTCATTTGGTGTGCTTTCCTTGGGATCTTTTCCCTGTTTTTAGAGGATTGCAATAGTTTTGTATATATAAATAATATTTTTTAATTATGTATTTTAATTTTCAGTAATAGTAATAGTTCTTCTTCTTCTTCTTCTTCTCTCTTTCTTTTATGTTTTGTAGTTAAATTTCTACTGGGGTAAAAGGTGAAACCTTTAATATAATTATCTAGGTAAATCTCATTTAATTATAGTTTATATAAATTATAATTTAACCGGATTAATTAATGGAAGACTTTATTACCGCCTATATGGTCGGTCTAAATATAAATTACTTTACCGCCTATATGGCTGGTCTTTATGTGACATATAATTACCGCCTATATGGCTAGTGTAATGGGACTAAATGGATTACCACCTATATGGCTGGTTTGAAATGTTTAACATTATTAATTCCTGAGAAAGCAGAATATAAAATAATTTATATATTATAATAAGTGAGATTCCTAGATAAGAATATTAAATGTGGATCCTCTAACCCCCAACATTTTATTTTATTATAGGGAAGTGATGAAACACAATATCACACACTTAATAATTGATTTTCTTTTATGGGTAATTCTTTAGTTTGTTTATTGAGTCTTAAGCTTAATGCTTCTTGTTGTCTGATCACCAATAAGATTGATGTGGTAAACTTAAAATGAACTAGACATAGAGATTTTAGGTTTCAAGCCTTAGATTCAATAACCCACGATCTTCCTTGAGGATAGATACCCTTTAATAGATTTCCTTAGAGGATAGACAATACCTGTCGGGCGGGGTAGCCATAATTGGAACTTAATCTTAATGAATCCAAGTAATTTGGTTGACATAGACATATGGTTCAATTGGGTTATACTGGGTATTTGCGTCTGACCATCGACAAAGGCTTTTGCATATTTTCGTGTTCCAGGTTTGCAATATGATTTATTACACATAGATAAGAGAATCAATTCATCTTTATAATAATATGTGTGGAGTCACGACCCTAGATCCTTGAGTCTTTTCTTTATTTCCTTAGTAATTTCTTTTGAGTCTATTTTTATTTTATTTTGTAAAACCACATTCAACCAACCAAAATATATCAATTCCCTTCTCCATATAATTAGATACCTGTAAATAAATAATATCAATAATTAATAACAACAGTAGGAATTAAGTCCTCGTGGGATTTATATTTTTATACTACTTGAACGATACGTGCGCTTGCGTTATACGTGTGTGTTTACGCCGGTCAAGTTTTTGGCGCCGTTGCTGGGGACTTATTTTTCTTGAGTTATTAATTTTGAAGATATCTAATTTACTTGTATCTAATTTTCTTTATTTTTATCTTTAATTTTTATTTCTTTCTTTTGTTTTCAGGTGATTGAAAAATGGAATATTATTGGGAGATTGAAAGATTTCGAGCTTTATTGGAAGAAGATACACTCCAAATTTGGGAGCAACAGTCCGGTTTTCTGAGGCCTGTTGTCCAGCCCAACAACTATCACTAGATTTCAGAATCAAGCAATACTACATTTGCTCATCAGAACGAAATGGAGAGATGTGTAATTTGTGATGGTAACCACCCGAGCGATCAATGTATTTACCTTTCAGAGTGGCAGAATTATTGGAATCATTCAAGGTACAAAGAATCATCACATTTCCATCTTATCCACCATCTACCTACGATCTTCCTCAGGAACTAGAACCATCAGAGGAAGATCAGTTGAGTCACATGCTCAAAGATTGGTTCGAGGAACGGAAAGCTCAATTTGATGCATAAATTCAGAGTCAAGCGGTGTCTATACAGAGGATGACAGATCAAGTTAGACAATTAACAGATAACCTGAATCACATATCTCACGGAGCAAATTCAATTACTACTGAAGAAACCTTCGAATATCCTGAGATTCATCATGACGTCATATCAAATGACGAGCTTGAGCAGTATCAAGATTCTGAGGTATCAGTTCAGGAGTCTGAACCAACAAAGTATCATTTTGATTTTTATTATTCTGACTCTGACGAGGACAAAGAAGCTGAGCTGTTTGTACCAACTGCAACCAAAAAATGAGGATGGAATTATGTATCCTCAAAATGAAGATCTTGGAGCATCCATTGCACAAATGTTTGAAGAAGATCTTCCTGAGCCAATCATTTCACCTAGATCAGAGGATGAAGACCTAAAATCTGAAAATTCTTTATCATCTCAGGTTGACAATTTTGAAGCATGTTTTTCACAGATCACAGATGAAGAGCTGAATATGAAAATTTTCAAATACATATGTGAGGAAAGGGTGGAGCAAGAAACAGAGCAAATGGAGGAGCAACTGTCATAGCAAATTGAAAATTCAGTGCATTCAGAGAAAACATCACTGTTTTGGGGAGTACAAATCAAAGATATCACCCAGAAGCTTGACAGAATGAAACTTCCATTCCAAGTCAAGCACCATACGAGACCTCCTGATTTTCTTTCTTTCTTTTCAGGACCACACTGGAGCGACAAAAATTAAAAAGGTGGTATAAGCACTGAATGAGACAAAATTCTTTTTGCCACTTTACCGTTGGAAGAGACCCTTCAAAAGCAACGCTCATGGGATTGTCATTAATCGGACATCCAAAACGACGCTGAAACCTCATTGACAGATGGATTTCAGTCACGTCTGGCTGAAGACGAAAAATTTAGCGCTAGCAGGGAGGCAACCCATGCAATTTGTTGTAATTTTTGTATTTGGTGTATACATGTTGTAGAGTTTTTAATTTTGTGTGTTATTTTGTAGGGAAAAGCACAAACGGAGCATAAGACAGAAGGAATGGTGTTTGGCAAAAATAAAAGATAATTCATTAGCGATGGCTAAGTAAAGAATTAATTCTTGAGACGCATCTTAATGAATTTATACTAAGCGAGTGGCGTATTGCGTACACAATTCTGTTGCCTTAATTATTGCTTTGATTTCCTTTTCTGTTGTAATTATCTTTATTTTCATAGACAGGATCCAGACTTTTTGACCTTTCACGATTTATTTTGTTGTTTAGCTAACAAGCTTCCTTTGGAAGATACTAGTGCTATTATTACTCACCCGTTTCAGGTACTATAAATTCAGCTCGTCATTGCACTTTGGAAGGCATCCTGATTTGAGAAAGAAATACGTAAAAAATGGAAGCTACTTCAAGAAGACGAGTTGAGAACATCTGTGTGTTTTGCGATAGTAGTGTTGGTGTTAAGCCACAATACATAGAAGCAGCACATGAATTGGGTCGAGTCTTAGCTGCAAGGAATATGCACTTAGTATATGGCGGAGGCAATCTTGGACTAATAGGGATCGTTTCAAAGGCCGTACAAGAAGGAGGCAGTCACGTTTTGGGAATCATCCCAAAACCCTTGGCAGAGGCAAATCTTATTGTATCATCAAACAGAGATGAACTGATCGTGCCAGGTATGTCTGAACGATTGGTAGAAATAATTAATCTTGCAGATGCTTTTATTGCTTTGCCAGGTGGCTTGGACACATTGGAGGAAATTTTTATAGTATTATCTTGGGCGAACCTGAACATACACCAGAAACCGCTTGGACTGTACAACGTTGATGGATTTTATGATTTTCTTTGTGTGTTTCTTGATGATGCCCGGAGAAATGGGTTCGTGTCAAAACCTATGAAAGAACTCCTTTTCACTGCCAGAACTGCTCCGGATCTAATAGACCAACTCTTAGCCTATGAACCACAAGTTGACCCTATCATTTCAAAGATAAATTGGTCCGAGGACGATCGTGGTAAGAGGCATCGGATTAATCTGGATCTTAACCTTTAATTTCCTGTAGAATTTCAGCTAACCATGTATTATCTCTTAAACTCTTCTTCTACTGTTTAAGACATTGGGGACAATGTCTCATTTAGGTTTGGGGGAGGAAATTAGTTGATTAGTATCTTGTTTTTTAGTATGTGTGTTGTTTTTATTTCCAAAATTTTTCGAAAAATACAAAAAAAATTGAATTTTTTTCAAAAATTACGAAAATATTTTGCGTTTTGTTTTTGGTTTTTTCGACTAAAAAGGTGAAATTGGTAAGAGAGATAGCTGAGTAAGGAGTTTCCACTCCTGAGACGTATCTCGAACCTATTTTGAAATAAGTTAATTTTTGTTTATTTCATTTTAAATTATTGAATTTGTAATTTCTCCATAAAATTGACTAAAATGGATCTTCATATGCTCAGTTGACAGGTATTATCAATATACATGGAAACATACAGACATGAACTGTAATTGAAAAGTTTGTAATATTCAGTGCTCTAGTTTAATTGGAGGAAGCATCTTAAAAAGCAATGGAGTAAAAAAAAAAATCTGAGATCCGAGTTATTAAGTCTGTAAGGGTGTTTTAACACCTAGTGCCCTAAGGCCAACTGGTTTGGGAGTCACTGGCCCAAAGCTCGCTACATGGATCAAATATGCTGCAAAAAATATATATATCTGAAGTCTGAGTAATTAAGTCCGTATATGTGTCTTAACACCTGGTGCCCTAAAGCCAACTGGTTTGGGAGCCACCGACCCAAAGCTTGCTACATAGACGTAAGGTATTGTATATAAATAAAACAAAATCACAAAAATCCGAAAACAATTACTCCATTGCTACAAAAAGGTGTGAATTCTGATAAAACTTTAGGACAAAAATATTACTATATTATCAACTGCACTTGTGACTGTTGTGGGCAAAAATGAGTTGTTTAATATTTTGTTAGCTGTGTATATGGAGAATGGTAAATATAATCGGAGAATTTACTTATTCAGTAATTTAGAAAGAAACAAAACAACTAGTAACTTGGAGTAAAAGTTTCACCTGATTAGTCACTAACTTCTTTATTCTCTTTTCGCTTCTCTTTTTGCGTTTGTGTGCATTAGTTTCACTATTTTTTTTTTACTTCAATAAAATGTTTGTGGGTATCATTGCTGTAAACCCTCACGAGACTACAACTCGTCCACTAAGGACACCTAGGGGTTTAAACGCTTGTTGCATACGCTAAATGCAACTGTGATCCCTACGAAAATGGCATAGTTAAATTATTTTTATGTTATTTTGTGTTTTGCTCGAGGACTAGCAAAATGTTAGGTTTGAGGGTGTGATGAGTGATATTTATATCACTATTTCCCACTCATATAACCTAATATTTTGTATAATTTCTCGGGTTTTGTGAACATTTTGATGTGTTTTGTGTTATTTTGCAGATAAATAAAGTTGGGAACACATTGGAAGCAATTTGGGGCCAAAATAGAGAAAAATGACAAAAAAGGGCAATTTTGTAATTATTCTGCGTCGCGACGCCAAGACCCTACGCATCGCAACGCCTAAAGTGCACCGGATATGCTAACGTGCACCGAGGGACACGTGTCAGAATCTGAGAAATTGGACTTGCTAACGTGCGCCGGATCTTGCTAACGTGCGCCGTGACACGTGTCATCATCACAGAAGATCAAATAAAATGCGCCTGATGCCATGTGTCGCAATCCTATTGGACCAAACTATGTGTGTGCCACATGTTGCCTCCTCATTGGACTGAATCACCAGCGAATCACATGCTGCCACGTGTTAAGCTCTCATTGGACCGATCCTTTGCGCGTGCCACGTGTTAGATTCTCATTGGACCGAAAGCTCAGCCAATCACTGTGTGCCATGTGTCGTCTTCTCAATGCACCACCTTCACCGCGTGCCACATGTCACCACATGATTGTGCCACAGAACCCGCGTGGTCAACCCGTGTTGACCGAAGACGCGTCTCGGCGTCGCGACGCCAAAGCCTTGGCGTCGCGACGCCGGTTGCCGAAAATGTCTATAAATTAAGCTCTTCACCATTCATTTGGTGTGCTTTCCTTGGGATCTTTTCCCTGTTTTTAGAGGATTGCATCTAGTTTTGTATATATAAATAATATTTTTAATTATGTATTTTAATTTCAGTAATAGTAATAGTTCTTCTCTTCTTCTTCTTCTTCTTCTTCTTCTTCTTCTATCTTCTTCTTCTTTTCTTTTCTCTTTTCTTTTATTGTTGTAGTTAAATTTCTACTGGGGTAAAAGGTGAAACCTTTAATATAATTATCTAGGTAAATCTCACTTAATTATAGTTTATAAATTATAATTTAACCGGATTAATTAATGGAAGACTTTATTACCGCCTATATGGTCGGTCTAAAATAAATTACTTTACCGCCTATATGGCTGGTCTTTATGTGACAGATAATTACCGCCTATATGGCTGGTGTAATTGGACTAAATGGATTACCGCCTATATGGCTGGTTTGAAATGTTTAACATTATTAATTCCTGAGAAAGCAGAATATAAAATATTTATATATTATAATAAGTGAGATTCCTAGATAAGAAATATTAAATGTGGATCCTCTAACCCCATCATTTTATTTTATTATAGGGAAGTGATGAAACACAATATGCACACACTTAATAATTGATTTTCTTTTTATGGGTAATTCTTTAGTTTGTTTATTGAGTCTTAAGCTTAATGCTTCTTGTTGTCTGATCACCAATAAGATTGATGTGGTAAACTTAAAATGAACTAGACATAGAGATTTTAGGTTTCAGCCTTAGATTCAATAACCCACGATCTTCCTTGAGGATAGATAACCCTTTAATAGATTTCCTTACAGGATAGACATATACCTGTCGGGCGGGGGTAGCCATAATTGGAACTTAATCTTAATGAATCCAGGTAATTTGGTTGACATAGACATATGGTTCAATTGGGTTATACTGGGTATTTGCGTCTGACCATCGACAGAGGTTTTGCATATTTTCGTGTTCCAGGTTAGCAATCTGATTTATTACACATAGATAAGAGAATCAATTCATCTTTATAATAATATTGTGTGGAGTCACGACCCTAGATCTTGAGTCTTTTCTTTTATTTTCCTTAGTATTTTCTTTTGAGTTGTTTTTATTTTATTTTGCAAAACCACATTCAACCAACCAAAAGCAATCAATTCCCTTCTCCATATAATTAGATACCTGTAAATAAATAGTATCAATAATTAATAACAACAGTAGGGATTAAGTCCTCGTGGGAACGATATTTTTATAATACTTGAACGATACGTGCGCTTGCGTTATACGTGTGTGTTTACGCCGGTCAAGTTTTTGGCGCCGTTGCCGGGGACTTATTTTTCTTGAGTTATTAATTTTGAAGCTATCTAATTTACTTGTATCTAATTTTCTTTATTTTTATCTTTAATTTTATTTCTTTCTTTGTTTTCATGTGATTGAAAAATGGAACATTATTGGGAGATTGAAAGATTTCGAGCTTTATTGGAAGAAGATACACCCCAAATCTGGGAGCAACAGTCCGATTTTCTGAGGCCTGTTGTCCAGCCCAACAACTATCACTGGATGTCAGAATCAAGCAATACTACATTTGCTCATCAGAACGAAATGGGGAGATGTGTAATTTGTGATGGTAACCACCCGAGCGATCAATGTATTTACCTTTCAGAGTGGCAGAATTATTGGAATCATTCAAGGTACGAAGAATCATCACATTTTCCATCTTATCCACTATCTACCTACGATCTTCATCAGGAACCAGAACTATCAGAAGAAGATCAGTTGATTCACATGCTCAAAGATTGGTTCGAGGAACGGGAAGCTCAATTTGATGCACAAATTCAGAGTCAAGTGGCGTCTATACAGAGGATGACAGATCAAGTTAGACAATTAACAGATAACCTGAATCACATATCTCACGGAGCAAATTCAAATACTACTGAAGAAACCTTTGAATATCCTGAGATTCATCATGACGTCATAACAAATGAAGAGGCTGAGCAGTATCAAGAATCTGAGGTATCAGTTCAGGAATCTGAACCAACAAAGTCTCAATTTGATTTTTATTATTCTGACTCTGATGAGGATAAAGAAGTTGAGCTGTTTGTACCAAATGCACCAACAAATGAGGATGGAATTATGTATCCTCAAAATGAAGATCTTGGAGCATCCATTGCACAAATGTTGAAGAAGATCTTCATGAGCCAATCATTCACCTAGATTGAGGATGAAGACCTAAAATCTGAAAATTCTTTTCATCCTCAGGTTGACAATTTTGAAGCATGTTTTTCACAGATCACAGATGAAGAGCTGAATATGAAAATTTTCAAATACATATGTGAGGAAAGGGTGGAGCAAGAAACAGAGCAAATGGAGGAGCAACTGTCATAGCAAATTGAAAATTCAGTGCATTCAGGAGAAACATCACTGTTTTGGGGAGTACAAATCAAAGATATCACCCAGAAGCTTGACAGAATGAAACTTCCATTCCAAGTCAAGCACCATACGAGACCTCCTGATTTTCTTTCTTTCTTTTCAGGAACCACTGGAGCGACAAAAATTAAAAAAATGGTATAAGCACTGAATGAGACAAAATTCGTTTTGCCACTTTACCGTTGGAAGAGACCCTTCAAAAGCAACGCTCATGGGATTGTCATTAATCGGACATCCAAAACGACGCTGAAACCTCCTTGACAGATGGATTTCAGTCACGTCTGGCTGAAGATGAAAAATTTAGCGCTAGCAGGGAGGCAACCCATGCAATTTGTTGTAATTTTATATTTTGTGTATACATGTTGTAGAGTTTTTAATTTTGTGTTATTTTGTAGGGAAAAGCACAAACGGAGCATAAGACAAAAGGAATGGTGTTGGGCAACAATAAGAGATAATTCATTAGCGATGGCTGAGTAAAGAATTAATTCTTGAGACGCATCCTAATGAATTTATACTAAGCGAGTTGTGTATTGCGTACACAATTCCGTTGCCTTAATTATTGCTTTGATTTGCTTTTCTGTTGTAATTATCTTTATTTTCATAGACAGGATCCATACTTTTTGACCTTTCACGATTCATTTTGTTGTTTAGCTAACAAGCTTCCTTTGGAAGATACTAGTGCTATTATTACCACCCGTTTCAGGTACTATAAATTCAGCTCGTCATTGCACTTTGGAAGGCATCCTGATTTGAGAAAGAAATACATAAAAAAAATGGAAGCCACTTCAAGAAGATGAGTTGAGAACATCTGTGTGTTTTGCGGTAGTAGTGTTGGTGTTAATCCACAATACATAGAAGCAGCATATGAATTGAGTCGAGTCTTAGCTGCAAGGAATATGCACTTAGTATATGGCGGAGGCAATCTTGGACTAATGGGGATCGTTTCAAGGCCATACAAGAAGAAGGCAGTCACGTTTTGGGAATCATCCCAAAACCCTTGGCAGAGGCAAATCTTATTGGATCATCAAACAGAGATGAACTGATCGTGCCAGGTATGTCTGAACGATTGTAGAATAATTAATGTGTGCAGATGATTGGGCGAACCTGAACATACACCAGAAACCGCTTGGACTGTACAACGTTGATGGATTTTATGATTTTCTTGTGTGTTTCCTGATGATGCCCGGAAGAAATGGGTTTGTGTCAAAACCTATGAAAGAACTCATCTTCACTGCCAGAACTGTTCCGGATCTAATAGACCAACTCTTAGCCTATGAACCACAAGTTGACCCTATCATTTCAAAGATAAATTGGTCGAGGACGATCGTGGTAAGAGGCGTCGAATTAATCTGGATCTTAACCTTTAATTTCCTGTAGAATTTCAGCTAACCATGTATTATCTTTTAAACTCTTCTTCTACTGTTTAAGACATTGGGGACAATGTCTCATTTAGGTTTGGGGGAGGAAATTAGTTGATAGTATCTTGTTTTTTAGTATGTGTGTTGTTTTTATTTCCAAATTTTTTCGAAAAATACAAAAAAATTGAATTTTTTTCAAAAATTACAAAAATATTTTGCGTTTTTTTTGTTTTTATTTTGACTAAAAAGGTGAAATTGGTAAGAGATAGCTGAGTAAGGAGTTTCCACTCCTGAGACGTATCTCGAACATATTTTGAAATAAGTTAATTTTTGTTTATTTCATTTTAAATTATTGAATTTGTAATTTCTCCATAAAATTGACTAAAATGGATCTTCATATGCTCAGTTGACAGGTATTGTCAATATACATGGAAACATACAGACATGAACTGTAATTGAAAAGTTTGTAATATTCAGTGCTCTAGTTTAATTGGAGGAAGCATCTCAAAAAGCAATGGAGTAAAAAAAAAAAAATCTGAGATCCGAGTTATTAAGTCTGTAAGGGTGTTTTAACACCTAGTGCCCTAAAGCCAACTGGTTTGGGAGTCACTGGCCCAAAGCTCGCTACATGGATCAAAGATGCTGCAAAAAATATATATATCTGAAGTCTGAGTAATTAAGTCCGTATGGGTGTCTTAACACTTGGAGCCCTAAAGCAAACTGGTTTGGGAGCCACCGACCCAAAGCTCGCTACATAGACGTAAGGTATTGTATATAAATAAAAAAAATTAGAAAAATCCGAAAACAATTACTCAATTGCTACAAAAAGGTGTGAATTCTGATAAAACTTTAGGACAAAAATATTACTATATTATCAACTGCACTTGTGACTGTTGTGGGCAAAAATGAGTTGTTTAATATTTTGTTAGCTGTGTATATGGAGAATGGTAAATATAATCGGAGAATTTACTTATTCAGTAATTTAGAAAGAAACAAAACAACTAGTAACTTGGAGTAAAAGTTTCACCTGATTAGTCACCTACTTCTTTATTCTCTTTTCGCTTGTCTTTTTGCTTTTGTGTGCATTAGTTTCACTATTTTTTTTACTTCAGTAAAATGTTTGTGGGTATCATTGCTGTAAACCCTCACGAGACTACAACTCATCCACTAGGGACACCTAGGGGTTTAAATGCTTGTTGCATACGCTAAATGCAACCGTGATCCCTACGAAAATGGCTTAATTAAATTATTTTTATGTATTTTGTGTTTTGCTCGAGGACTAGCAAAATGTTAGGTTTGGGGGTGTGATGAGTGGTATTTATATCACTATTTCCCACTCATATAACCTAATATTTTGTATAGTTTCTTGGTTTTGTGAACATTTTGATGTGTTTTGTGTTATTTTGTAGATAAATAAAGTTGGGAAAACATTGGAAGCAATTTGGGGCCAAAATAGAGAAAAATGACAAAAAGGGCAATTTTATAATTATTCCGCGTCGCGACGCCAAGACCCTACGCATCGCAACGCCTAAAGTGCACCGGCCATGCTAACGTGCGCCGAGGGACACGTGTCAGAATCTGAGAAATTGGACTTGCTAACGTGCGCCGTGACACGTGTCATCATCACAGAAGATCAAATAAAATGCGCTTGATGCCATGTGTCGCAATCCTATTGGACCAAACTATGTGTGTGCCACGTGTTGCCTCCTCATTGGACCGAATCACCGGCGAATCACATGCTGCCACGTGTCAAGCTCGCTACATAGACGTAAGGTATTGTATATAAATAAAAAAAATCAGAAAAATCCGAAAACAATTACTCCATTGCTACAAAAAGGTGTGAATTCTAATAAAACTTTAGGACAAAAATATTACTCTATTATCAACTGCACTTGTGACTGTTGTGGGCAAAAATGAGTTGTTTAATATTTTGTTAGCTGTGTATATGGAGATTGGTAAATATAATCAGAGAATTTACTTATTCAGTAATTTAGAAAGAAACAAAACAACTAGTAACCTGGAGTAAAAGTTTCACCTGATTAGTCAGTAACTTATTTATTCTCTTTTCGCTTGTCTTTTTGCTTTTGTGTGCATTAGTTTCACTATTTTTTTTACTTCAGTAAAATGTTTGTGGGTATCATTGCTGTAAACCCTCACGAGACTACAACTCATCCACTAGGGACACCTAGGGGTTTAAATGCTTGTTGCATACGCTAAATGAAACCGTGATCCCTACGAAAATGGCTTAGTTAAATTATTTTTATGTTATTTTGTGTTTTGCTCGAGGACTAGCAAAATGTTAGGTTTGGGGGTGTGATGAGTGGTATTTATATCACTATTTCCCACTCATATAACCTAATATTTTGTATAGTTTCTCGGGTTTTGTGAACATTTTGATGTGTTTTTTGTTATTTTGTAGATAAATAAAGTTGGGAAAACATTGGAAGCAATTTGGGGCCAAAATAGAGAAAAATGACAAAAAGGGCAATTTTATAATTATTCCGCGTCGCGACGCAAAGACCCTACGCGTCGTGATGCCTAAAGTGCACCGGCCATGCTAACGTGCGCTGAGGGACACATGTCAGAATCTGAGAAATTGGACTTGCTAACGTGCGCCAGATCTTGCTAACGTGCGCCGAACTTGCTAACGTGCTCTGTGATATGTGTCATCATCACAGAAGATCAACTAAAATGCGTCTGATGCCACGTGTCACAATCCTATTGGACCAAACTATGCGTGTGCCACGTGTTGCCTCCTCATTGGACCGAATCACCGGTGAATCACATGCTGCCACGTGTCAAGCTCTCATTGAACCGATCCTTTGCGCGTGCCACATGTCAGATTCTCATTGGACCGAAAGCTCAGCCAATCACCGTGTGCCACGTGTCATCTTCTCATTGCACCACCTTCATCGCATGACACGTGTCACCACATTATTGTGCCGACAGAATCCGCGTGGTCAATCCGTGTTGACCGAAGACACGTCTTGGCGTCGCGACGCCGGTTGCCGAAAATGTCTATAAATTCAGCTCTTCACCAATTCATTTGGTGTGTTTTCCTTGGATCTTTTCCCTGTTTTTATAGGATTGTATCTAGTTTTGTATATATAAATAATATTTTTAATTATGTATTTTAATTTTCAGTAATAGTAATAGTTCTTCTTCTTCTTCTATTTTCTTTTATGTTTTGTAGTTAAATTTCTGCTGGGGTAAAAGGTGAAACCTTTAATATAATTATCTAGTAAATCTCACTTAATTATAATTTATAATTATAATTTAACCGGATTAATTAATGACAGACTTTATTACCGCCTATATGGTTGGTCTAAATATAATTACTTTACCGCCTATATGGCCGGTCTTTATGTGAGAGATAATTACCGCCTATATGGCTGTTGTAATTGGACTAAATGGATTACCGCCTATATGAATGGTTTTAAATGTTTAACATTATTAATTCCCGACAAAGAAGAATATAAAATAATTTATATATTATAATAAATGAGATTCCTAGATAAGAAATATTAAATGTGGATCCTCTAACCCTCATCATTTTATTTTATTCTAGGGAAGTGATGAAACACAATATTCACACACTTAATAATTGATTTTCTTTTTATGGGTAATTCTTTAGTTTGTTATTGAGTCTTCTTAAGCTTAATGCTTCTTGTTGTCTGATCACCAATAAGATTGATGTGGTAAACTTAAAATGAACTAGACATAGAGATTTTAGGTTTCAGCCTTAGATTCAATAACCCACGATTTTCCTTGAGGATAGATAACCTTTTAATAGATTTCCTTACAGGATAGACATATACCTGTCGGGCGGGGGTAACCATAATTGGAACTTAATCTTAATGAATCCAGGTAATTTAGTTGACATAGACATATGGTTCAATTGGATTATACTGGGTATTTGCGTCTGACCATCGACAGAGGCTTTTGCATATTTTCGTGTTCCAGGTTAGCAATCTGATTTATTACACATAGATAAGAGAATCAATTCATCTTTATAATAATATTGTGTGGAGTCACGACCCTAGATCCTTGAGTCTTTTCTTTTATTTTCCTTAGTATTTTCTTTTGAGTCTGTTTTTATTTTATTTTGCAAAACCACATTCAACCAACCAAAAGCAATCAATTCCCTTCTCCATATAATTAGATACCTGTAAATAAATAATATCAATAATTAATAACAACATTAGGAATTAAGTCCTCGTGGGAATGATATTTTTATAATACTTGAACGATACGTGCGCTTGCGTTATACGTGTGTGTTTACGCCGGTCACAGACGTGACTGAAATCTATATGTCAAGGAGGTTTCAGCGTTGTTTTGGATGTCCGATTAAAGATAATCCCGTGAGTGTTGCTTTTGAAGGGTTTCTTCCAACGGTAAGGTGACAAAAAGAATTTTGTGTCATTCAGTGCTTGTGCCACCTTTTTAAACTTTGTCGCTCCATTAGTTTCTGAAAAGAAAGAAAGAAAATCATGAGGTCTCATATGGTTCTTGACTTTGAACGGATATTCCATCCTGTCAAGCTTTTGGGTGATGTCTTTGATCTGTACTCCCAAAAACAGCGATGTTTCCCATGAATGCACTGGATCTTCAATAAGGTCAGACAATTTCTCCTCTATCTACTCTATTTCTTGCTCTCTTCACAAATGTATTTTAGGATTTCCGTATTTAGTTCTTCATCTGGCATATGTGAAATATATGCTCCATAAGTGTCAACCTGGGGATGTAAGGATGTATTTGATTTTAGGTCTTCTTCCTCTGAGGTTGATGTGACTGGCTCAAGTAGATCTTCTTCAAACATTAAGGCAAAGCATGCTCCAAGATCTTCATTTTGAGAATGGAAAGTTTCACCCTCAATTTTTGTTGGTACGAACAGCTTAACTTCATTCTCTTCAGAGTCCGAATAATAAAAATCAAACATAGACTTTGCTGGTTTGGGCTCTTGAATTGATACCTCTGGTTGTTGATACCGCTCAGCCTCTTCCTCTATTAAAGTTTCAATGTGAAATGATTGTTACTCGAAGGTTTCGTCAGTTTTATCTGAAAATGCTCATTGAGGTATGTAGCTCTGGTTTTATATTAATTGTCTCGCTTGATCTGTCAGTCTCTGAATAGTTGCCTCTTGACTCTGAAGCATTGCATCCTATTTTTCATTACTTTTCTTGAGCATGTCCACCATCTCTCTTATCATTTGTTTTTCCTCTGGTGAATATCGTTCTGGTTCTTGATGAAGATTGTAGGTGGATGGTGGATAAGATGGAGAATAAGATTCAGTGAAATATGCTGGTTCATCATACCTTGAAGGATTCTGATAGTTCTACCACTCTGAAATGTATATGCATTGATCTCTCGGGTGGTTACCATCGCATATCACGCATCTCCCCATTGCGTTCTGTTGAGCAAATGTAGTATTGTTTGGTTCTGGCATCCAGTAATAGTTATTGGGCTGTACAACAGGCCTCAGAAAATTGGACTGTTGCTCCCTGATTTGTAGTGTATCTTCTTCTAGTAAAGCTCGTAATCTTTCTATCTCCCAATAATGTTCCATGTCAACCACCTGAAAAATAAAAGAAGGAAATAAAAATTACAGATAAAAATAAAGAAAATTAGATACAAGTAAATTAGATAGCTTCAAAATTAATAACTCAAGAAAAATAAGTCCCCGACAACGGAGCCAAAAACTTGACCGGTGCATAATCACACGCGTATAACGCAAACGCACATATCGTTCAAGTAGTATAAAAATATCGATCCCACGAGGACTTAATTCCTAATGTTGTTATTAATTATTGAATCTATTTATTTACAGGTATCTAATTGAAGGAGAATAGAAATATCGCTTGATTGGTTGAATGTGGATTTACTGAACAAATAAATAAATAAGAATACAAAAGAAAATACTAAGAGAAATAAACAAAAGACACAAAGGTGTAGGTTCGTGATTCCACACAATATTTATTCTAATGATGAATTGATTCTCTTATATATGTGTAATAAATCAGTTTGCTAACCTGGAACACGAAGATATGCAAAAACATCTTCCGATGGTCATATGCAAATACCCAGTATAACCCAATTAATCATATTCCTATGTTAACCAAGTTACCTGAATTCATTAAGGTCATGTTCCAATGTGGCTACCCCCGCCCGACATGTATATTCCTATCCTGTAAGGAAATCTATTAAAGGGTTATCTATCCTCAAGGAATATCGTGAACTATTGAATCTTAGGCTGAAACCTAAAATTCATTCGTCAAGTTTATTTTAAGTTTACCAAATCAATCTTATTAATGGCCAGTTAATAAGAAGCATTAAGCTTAAGACTCAATAAACAAACTAAAGAATTACCCATAATATAATTAAATTAATTATTAAGCATGTTAATATTGTGTTTTATCACTTCCCTAGAATAAAAATAAAATGCTGGGGTTATGGGATCCACCTTTACTACTTCTAATTTAGAAATCTCTCTTATTATAATATGGAATTCATCAGTGATATTACCAACCGACCATATAGGTGGTATCCTCATTAAGTCAGATTTCCAATTAAGTCCAATCGGCCATAAAGGCGGTATCATTATTTGTCAATAAACCACCCATATAGGCGGTAATCATCTGTCACCTAAAGACCGGCCATATAGGCGGTGTCACATTATGTCAAATAAATAAAACCAGTCATTAAGGCGGTATAACCTTTTAGTTTGAATTATAATTTCCATATTATAATTAAGAGAGATTAATCTAAATTAAAATAATAAAAGTTTCACCATTCCCCAAACGGAAATCTAACTACTTAACATAAAAGAAAAGAAAAGAAAATAACTATTACTATTACTAAAAATAAAAGTACATAATTTAAATACTAAAAAATAAATACAAACAAGATGAAATCTTTAAATTCCTTACAAAAACCTAAGGAAAGCATGACAATTACAATTGAAATGGCTTGGTATTTATAGGAAAATCTAAAGGCTTCCACCATTTCTCCACCAATTGCTCCACCAAACATGGCATCAAACATGACACCAAACATGGCACCAAACATGACACCAAACATGGCACCAAATCCTCCACCAAACATGTTTGACAATTTTTATTTTTTATTTTTTTTTGATTTGAAAATGATTTTAATAATTACACATAATACACTTCCAGATATTTCATCAATTTTTGTCATGAGATCTTCAGAATTCGAAATTAATTTGTTCTTCAACATTGTAGATCTTTGAATCTTCTTTAATCTGGAACTTGAATCACCTCAATCTGATATCGGAGTAAAAAGTTATGGCCAAATTACGACAATTGCGCAAAATTGGAATTTAGGACTACACTTCGTGACGCGTATAGTAAATTTCCGTTTTCGCCATTTTTTTTATCCGGATTTCATCGTTTTAGCCCCGAGTTGATTCCAATAAGTCCTGATATTTTATTTATCTATAAAACACATAAAAAATATCAAAAGGTTCATCAAACCCGAGAAACTAAATAAAATATTAGGTAAAAGGGACGGTAAATATTGATATATTTTCCGCTCATCATAGGCCTAATAGAAGGAAGAAAGAGATTGCCAGCGGAAAGATAATAGCTGGAATGGAAGATGATCGAGATTGGGAGGAGGAACACACACAAGGTCAGATAAATAGTCATGGTCAGTGTTGCCCCAGCGGAGGAACCCCGGGAAAAGCATGACAACAAGCGAACTCTGAAATCATCTAGCAGTAACCCATGCTTTATGGAGAGTGACCTGGAGCGTTATTAGAAACAGAGGCATAGAGCTCCGAGTGGGAAACGATACCACCCTCGAAGAAGAGAGTATGAGGAAGCCTCCAGCAGAGGGAAGGAGAATATCGAGAGCCACTTGAGAGATTGGTTCAAAAGAGAAATGAAAATATGAGAGTGGGCATGCTGGGAGGTCCCAGAGACGATCAAGATTTGGAGACAATGTCTTCTTTCATAAAAGAGGTGTTGAAAATAGAGTTCACGATAAGGTTCTCTATGCCTATGATCGACCTTTACAAGGGAAATACAGACCCTAAGTCTCATGTTGTAAAGTTTATCTTGGTAATGGAGATCTAATGCATGGTTGGGGAAATAGTTTACAAGGTATTCCCACTGACCTTGGGATGACCAGCTAGATTATGGTTAGGGAATATGATCATTAGGATTATCAACAACTTCTCATAGTTAAGAAAGTCTTTTATGCGCCACTTTAAAATAATGTGCGCACCCAGGAAGACAATTGGGTCTCTAAGGACGATGAAGTAGCGTGAAGGCGGGCCGCTGAAGAAATTTATAGATAGATGCCACAATTTGGTATTGGAAGTGGGGTCATATAAATCATCAGAAGCGTTGGAGAGATTTAAATAAACATTTATGGTTGGGAGATTATGGTCCCACCTCAGGATTCAGAAGATTACGGACTACGCAACAGCCTTGGAACAGACTATGAGAATTGTGTTGTTGGAGGAGGAAGAGAAGATAGCCCGATGAGGTTGTTGGAGTTAGTGCTTGGAGTGCCAATCCGAATGATATATTGTACATTTTATTCTTTATTAATAAAATAACTACATTTTCATTTCATACCTTAGTAATGGTATTGTCATTATGCATATTAGATTGATGTGTAAATATGCTAAGAATGACATCTACCTTAGAATAGTCTTGTAGTAATACTGGACACTAGATGGTCCGAGATTGGGATAAATATTACTATTGTAAACTATTCTTAAAGTAAATATTCATAGTCATTGGTTTTGGAATATGATCGAATCCCTATAACCTAGAAGACTAACACATGTCGTATAATGGAATTGGAGTTCCAATGGTTTAACCCGATATACCATGAGCTTTGAAAGCTCGTATAGACGTGTGGGTATTGATTATACCGACTACTGAATGACTCACAGGTGATTCCTAATAGTTGGAAGTACACACCACTATCAATAGGAATCTCTTCGAGTCGAGTAGCATATATGATCCTTTGACTATATGATATCATTGATTTTGTGTGAGATCCTCATATTTTGATGCCATATGGAATAAACATCTAATGTTTATGTGATGAAATCTCATAAAGCACTGTTTTAAGTTATTTAGTTAACCAAATATTTTTCTTAATGTTTATCTTTTCATCAATGACACTACTAGTCATATTAAAATATGTAACAATTATTTATAAAGAACAAGTAACTATTCAATAGTCGCAAGTTCTGACATCAAATATCAAAACAATCATTAAACAATATTTCAAATAACTAGACGGGAGATCTGATATCCAATACCTATAGTTGTCGTATTGTGAGAATCAATATTCTCAACACAAAACTATACACATATCTTTTATTTAGATTTGTAATTTGCCTTCAATTATTCACAATAATTGCAAATAATTGATTAGCAAACTGTGTCAAACACGTGACTTCTAAAAGTCACTAAAACCAAGAAACGTCATTATAAGATAAACGAATACCTAATGGAGTTTTCTTAATGCCAGTCAAGGACATCGAGACATGAACTAATTCACGTCAATTCTTACCGCACAAGAAACTATTCTCTTTAGACAATTATATCCTAAAACATATATCTATTTAGATTACTTATCGTGACTTAGTAACTAAGTCACTAACCATCTTGATTTTTAAGAAAATCGGAACAACAGTTCCCGATGGTTTTGAATAATCTAACAATATCCAAGTCTATTAACATTCTAGAACCTATTCTAGAAATCGCAACCATAAGTGAAGTCAGAAAACATATTCAAATAATATGCATGCAGTGGATAAGAAGTTTAAATTCTATCAACAATATAGAATAAGGAAAACACACAAGCGGTAATTTCCATAATATTACACACTGCTTTAGTTATGGATTTTTTAACCCAGTAGTGTCTCACACTACTTTACGTAATACCGTAACCCCCCATGGAAAATGGGAATTCAATAATTAAATCGAATTCCATAGTGAGAAGTGGACCGCATGAATATATTTCGACTCACAGCTTTGGCACTATCTCGCCTACGTATATTCATTAGGTAGACAACTCATTGTCAATCACACTCACTGTGACTCTTGATTTTGGTCCTGACTGTTTCTGGTTATGACAGCTTTGGCACGTTCACAAGGAGGAGTATCAAGACTTTACTTGCCAATGACAAACTCAAGCTACCGATGTAGTCCTAACAACTTTGGCACGTTCAGGATTTCCACTTTCACTTGAATTTGTCTAGTATCAAATATACATCCGACATGGATAAAATTCTATCAACTACACCTTCACTGCTTTGGCACTTTCTCAGATGCAGCCATAGAAAGATACCCATAAACCGTATTGACAAGACGGACCAAGAAACATAATCCAATACATGCCACTTTACTGTCTTATTTAAGCAGAGATATTCCTCAAGAAAGCATTACTCTACATCAATGCAGAATATAATTTAGATCAATTTCTAAACAATTCAATTCTACCTTAGAAAACATAACTTAACTTAACCATTAAATTTCCGTTACGTTTCTCGTGAGCGCAGAACCAAAAGTCAAGAAACATCTAAATTACATGCATGTGCAAACATAAAAATTGGATTATATATCATATATCAAGCATGAAAATGTAATGGATGAAGGATCAAACTACTCTGATATCAATTTTGTTGGGGTTTTGGCACGGGCGCAGCGGAAGCTCGCGTTTAAGGTGAAATCGTAATTTTAAAACTTTTTTAAAGTACCGAAAAAATTATTCAATGTCCAATATGAATAATTTATTCATATTTTACCTAAACATATTTATTCGATATCAAATAACAATATAAATAGTTAAGAAACATCGCGAAACTTTTACGAAAACGTTTTTCCGCAAAATGGCATAAAACACGTTTTTTGACCAAACCGACCACCCAATGCACATGAGGGCTGCCCAGGTCAGCCCCAACAGTGCTAGGGAAGTTCATGGGCTGCCCGAACAATGACCAATTCATTATTTGGGCAGCCATCACCCGGTTGGCTCAAAAGTCACCCGGTAACGCCGTTTTTCACCGTTTTCGCATATTTCAACTCCGGAACAATTTTCGGCAATTGTTCCAATGCCAAAAACACATCCAATACATTTATATGACATAATTTTCATCACCATAAAAATATTTTTTTCAGATCTGATCCAGAAGGTAAAATTATCAATATTTCATGCTTTAATCCAATTTTCTTAACATTAATCACATTAATTACAACACCAATCCAAGCCACCACCAATGAAGCACCCAAGGAAAATTCTAGGCATTATAAGAGTGGTCATAACACTCTAAAATGGCAACATATCATCAAATGGTCAAATTGAACTAATATTACAATAATATCATTCAATTCAACTTCACACATGCAATAAGTCTCCAAATCCATCCTCTAAATCAAAAAGCCCCAATTTCTAAGAAGTAAAGAATCCTAGAACTATTCTACTAACTCAAGAACAAGAAAATAATTTTCTAAACTTAAAAATATTAAAGATTACCTCTTAATCTTCAACATTCCTTAAGCTTTTTCTTGATTTCTTCACTTTCTTATTTGTTTCTTTAAACAAAAAAATTTGAGAGCTTTTTTAATGGAGGTTTTCGGCCATGGATGATGATTAAATAGAAAACAAAATTTTCTAACTTAAAAACAACCCATGACCAACTTTGTGAGGGAAATTTAGTCAATTTTCAAATTTAATTCAATTAAATAAAATCAAGCATAATGTTAGCAAATCAGATTTGTACACCTTAAGCTTAATTAAAACATACCACATGTAATCAATAACAATTAAATATTTTTCATAACAATTATGAAAAAGAATATCATTTAATTATTCAAATATTTAATATTTAAATATCTAAATAATTAATTAATTTAATTATTATTATATATGTATTTTTATTTACATTAAATAACAAATACATATATTAATGACATGTGTCAAAATCTCATTTGATAATAAATTAATATGTATTGAATCAAATTTTGTATCAAATACAAACACACATTAATTATTAATTGACCAAAAACCCCTAAAGCGTATGTTTTCGTTTAACCGTTTAAACGATTCGAATTAACTTATTTAATCCGGTGAAGTATTTTGAATAATCTGTATTATTCATAAAGCGTTGTCCAAGTGCTCAATGAGTACACTTTATATTGTGGGACTCTCTAAGTTTAGGTTTATTCGTCACGAAATCCAATTTCGTGTCGATAATTCACCCACTCATGAATTATGATGACCATGAATAATCTCGCTAAACTATACAAGTCGAGGTCATTTTATAGGTATAATCCATCTGTCACAGGCTATCCATATTATACCTGGGATATAGATAAGAACGTCAAATCCTTATGGTATAATATAGTCGACTTTCAAATTTACGATCTCTAAATAACACTCGGAACTCACTTCCAAAGTTATACCACAACCATGGATTTAATAGATCAAAAACACGTGTAGGATAC
>SKCR01008784.1:0-23707 GCA_019454045.1 Zanthoxylum bungeanum | reverse complement strand
AATTGGATGAGATCCAATTGATCTTAGAGATCTACCTAGTTAATTATCATACAATTTTTTGGCCAAAGTCAAGATTGTGTGTTATTTAACAGGATCCTAGCCCACTAGGAAACACGGTTTCCCGAGTACTCAACAGAGGGTTAGAGGCTCGCCGAAAAATAGTAGGAGGCAAGTATTAAATTTGCAATATTCATTTAATTACTTGCCATACGCGCTCATATCAAATTATTCGTCATATAAATTATTTATTAGTTGGACTAATATTTAAAATTGTTGTTTTAATAAATAGTTGGACTGTATTCAAACTATTTCATTTATAGTTGATTTTATAATTGGATTATAGTAATCAATATAATTGAATTTAATCTATTAAATTATAGTTGATTATATAGTTGGACTATAGTAATCATTATAATAAATAGTACATAAAAATCGTTGATTAAATAGTTGGACTATTAGAATCAAGATAAAATTGAAATGTTGGCATTTAAAACATAGTCATGGGGAAAATGTATTTAAACAACTTTAATTTTCAAATTGGGAATAAAATTTCAGGATGGTCCTGGAAACTAATAAGTTACTTTATTTGATAAAATAACATATTAGGCCTAGGCCCGGAGTTAAGCAAATAGTAGAGCATGATCTTTGGAAGATTCATATGATGATAACTTTAGTGCTTAATCCATTAAGCTTGCAAAATAGACTCATTAATTTCTAAATCAGAACTAAGGATTAGATCCTTAAAGTATGATAATGAAATTGAAAGATCTTCAAATATCTATCCTTAGATCTTAGAAGCACTAAATTGCAATTTAAACTCTTGGAGAGTTAATGGCTATTCTCAAGGAGACAAAGCCAAAGTTTGCAATAAGGCAAGAAGCGCAAGGCGCACCTTAGTTCGATATTCCAAAAGGCCAAGGCTTGGCCAAAGCCTTCTGGAATGTGAAAAGGGCAAAGGCAAAACCATTATATTCTTCTGGGAAGATAAAGGACATATCCCAAAATGTCTACCTAAATGTGGCAAACGGGACGCGGAAGCGTGACTGCCATTTGGACAAAGCAGACATGAAGGAACTGAAGACGGTGCAAGGCTCCGATTTCAAATATGTTTGTCATTAATATGTTCACTACTAGTATTAAAATTAGATTTTAAATACTTAGTGTGGTACATAAATATAGATTGATGTGAAGAATCTGCTATGAGCAGGATACTGACTTCAGTTGAGATTTCTCTGCGAATTAGAAACGGGACGAAAGTCGCTGTTTTAATCGTAGATACCTAACTTTAGGAACTACCCTTTGGTATGTACTTAAATTTAGAAAATGTTCAATGTAACTAGTTTGACTAGATACATTATCTCTATATCAGTGTTTAATCCGTTGCGGGTATACCTTTATATTCTAGAACACTAAAGTGTTTCATTATATAAAGATGATATTTAGATAAACACATTAGATGTGAATAACAGAATTATATTTTGAATATAAATAAATCTCAAACATATGGCATGACAAACAAATAGCACAAACTGATTTGATCAGAAGAAACTTTATTATGGCATTGTTGTCTTGGACACAATTAAACAAGACTCGTAATCCACACTTTCGAAGAGTGGGTACTAGGACTAATTTGATTCTATTCAAATAAAGTCTACGAATATAGTTTATTGTGCAAAATGCCTAAAACACTTTTTACTTGGTAAAAGTGTAAATGCCACCGATCTGTTAGCCCTAGTTCATAGTGAAGCAAATGGGCCCATGTCTAGCTAGGCTAGAGGTGGATATGAATATTTCATGACCTTTACAGATGTGGCATCGTGTTATGGTTATGTGTTTCTTTTGAAGAACACAAATCGTAAACTTTTAAAGTTTCGACACGAAATAGACAAACAGATCGGCTAAAGTATTAAACCATCACGGTTAGACCACGATGAAATTACTTAAGCAATAAGTTTCTAATATACTTGAAAGAGTATAGTATTCTTTCAATGAGGACTCCTCCCGGAACACGTCATCCTGACGGTGTGTCTAAACAGAGTAACCGAATTTTGTTGGACATGATAAGGTTAATCATGAGTCGCTCTGAGCTATCATTTCCTTCAACAGATACACATAAACATTGCAAAACTTATTTTGAATAAGGTTCCATAAAAATATGTTTGACAGATTTCATATTAGATATGAACAAGAAAGAAACTGGGTTTCTCATTCCTGAAGATTTGGGTATGCTAGGCATATGTTTGGATGATACCAAACTAGAACCCAAATCAGATAAGTGCCTAATAATGGTTATCCTAGGGATACCAAAGTATAGTAATTATACAACTCACAAGAGAACAATGTAATTGTTGCTCACCATGCGGTTTTCCTAAGAGGAATACCTATATGCAGTGGTAAGTGGGAGGACAGTAAAACTCGATGAAAATCAGAGTAATACTATTCCGGGCACCGATTCCTTAATGGAACACAAATAGTTCATCAAGGATGAAACTATACCAGTAATCTTCAAATACACAAGAACCGCGTAGATCGGAGAGAGTCAGAAACAACCTGGGGTATGGGTTTCTGATCTCACCTCATAAAGATGTCAATCTTATTGAGGAATACGAACTAACGACGTATGAGGAAGTGATACAAGGTATCGACTCCCTATTATGGCAAAATGCCATAAAATCCGATATGGATTCCATGTATATCAACCAAGTTTGGAAACTAGTTGATGTACCGCAAGACATTGTGCCTATTGGTACTATATAGGTCTTCAAGGAAGACATACATGGAAGGCAACATACCAACGTACTAAGCGAGGCTTGTAGCGAAAATGTATCGTTATCAACATTGTGTCGATTACAACGAAACCTTTTACCTGTTGCCACGTTAAATCCATTTGGATAATGCTTGCTAATGCTGCATGTTTCATTTATGAAATGTGGCAGCTAAATGCCAAAACTGTTTTCCTTAACGGAAACCTTTCGGAGGATGTTTACAACATCCTGACTGTTTTGTCGTATCAAGACTAGCAAACAAGGTTTGCAGGTTATTCGATCCATGGTTGGATTGAAGCAAGCATTGAGTTCTTGGAATTATCGTTTTGATGTAATCATAATAGTATATGATTTAATTCAAAACGAAATGATTCTTGTGTAGATAAGAAGGTTAGTGGGAGCGCACTGAGAATCGTTGTGCTATACAATAATGATAAAATATGTCATTTCTTGGAAATGAAATTGCCATAAAACAATCGGCGAAAGCTTGGCTTTCGAGAAAATTCTCCGTAGAATACTTGGGAGAAAACAACCTTTATCCTAGGAATAAAGATCTACTGGGATAGATTTAAAGTTGTAGACACTCTCCGAGAACTCGTACATTGAAATAAATGTACGCGACCTGATGTCTCATACGCTTTGCGCATATGGATTCACAATCAGGCCAATCCTAGTGATGGTCACTGGATTGATGTTAAGAACGTCCTTTAGTATCTTAGAGAACTAAGGATGCTGTCTTAATCTATGGAGATGAAGAACTTGAAGTGACTGGGATCACTGTTGTAAGTTTCCAAACCGATATAACGACTATAAGTCGTAGCAACGGTACTATACAGTTTGAATAACGGAACAGTGAACTGGAAATCTTCCAAGCAAGATACTGTTACCGAATAAACAACAAATGCGGGTTATTGCTGCGGCTGAGGCGGCAATAGAAGCCATTTGGGTCGATAATAAATCTAATTAGATTAGATATAGTTCTGTTAGCAGCTAAGCTAGGCTTCAGCACAAGCTAAGGGATTAATGGTCTCATCAACGATCCATATACATACTTTGACTATTCATCTGATTCTTTCGGATCATACATTGTGGCGATGTGATGATCGAATAAATCACATCAGATAATAATCATGCAAATCCGCTGACGAAAGTCTTTTCTCAGTAATTTGAGCGAACCGTACATAGTTCGGGTGTAGGACACTCGAGTGACTGGCTATAGGCCAAGTGGGAGATTGTTGGACAGTTATGACCCGTAGCGTCACTATTTATACAGATCATGGTGTTGTTGTACAAATTAACTATGTGACAAAGGAGATTGCTCTCTTATCATTTGTGATCAGATCACCAAGATGTATAAATGATAGGAGGTCCTTATGATTAGTTCCTGGATTGAGATGATATGAGACAGTATCATTCCACGAAAGATTAATCATTAAATATCCCTAGTCAGAGTATTATCGAGATTGGACATCGATAATGCGTAAAAGACTAGTATTACACTTGTGCGCGTTGTGAGGGCATAACGACATAGTTCTCATATATTTGGGTATAGGATACTCATGCAAGTGTAATAGGAGGTTGTGTTTACCGATGGTATGGGAAACAGCTTCGCTCTGGATAGACCCCTCAGAATTCCATTGGTAGTATGACTATGTGTCTATGGAAGTCCGAAATCAGGGTAGGTGTATTTGGTCTTAACTTGAGACTTACACCGCTAATACTTGCGACAATCAATATACTTTGGTTTTTGGTCGTCCAAGGCTTTAACAGGTTCTGTGTACGCCTCTGCTGGGTATATTGAGAATCGTAGTGTGTTGGGTGTGATGTCAAGACGGAAGTATCACTCCATTTATATGGAGATGATAATCGCGCAGGGATACAGAACTGGTTCTATAAGGGTTGCAACCATCGGGATAATATGACTTGGTCATTATTATCTGATAATAAAGAGACTAGTTGCTAGTGATCCGATATATGCTTTATACGGGGCAGACACTATACCAGCCCCAGGCCTTGCATGTGATCATCCGATACTGGATCGAAATATGCAATACTACGTATACTACGCCTGATATAGATCACATATTCTTATAAGGATATTTCTGGAGAATTGGGTAGGCATGACGCTTTGCTAGAAGCCAACCTTGTCTTTTAAATCGGTAAAAATGTAGTACTAGGTACTTACGTGTTCAGATAGTCCGACGACCGAATTTACTTCCAACATATCCGGAGATCTCATGGGTCGCTTCCCGAAGATTCACCGATGACGTATGACTCGCACTTTATTAATCTGGGATTAATTAGATGAGAGAGAGAAAATTAATCTGGGATTAATTGCGGAGATATTTTATCTGGGATAAAATATCATTTAAAGAGAGATAAAGATTAATTTGGAATTAATCGATAAAATAATATATTCGATATATTATATGAAATTGGATTTCGACGCGGAATTGAAATTAGATTTTAATTCGGGCGAACGAGTTAATTTAGAATTAATTCGTTAGCGATGTGAATAGTGATTTTTCTAGGCATAATCATTTAATTACGTCGCAACAGAAAATTCGTTAATTTAGAATTAGTGAACCCAAGCCCGAGAGTGTTTGCGAGCGCATTCACATTTCTAATTCGAGTGCGGCCCGTAAGTCACATCAAGCGTCAAATCGCTAGTCACATCAAACGTCAAATCATTAGTCACTTTGAGTGATGTGAATAGTTGATGTGAGTTCTTGGAAGCAATTAATTGCCAAATTTTGGCTCCAAAACTTGTTGACTTTTGGAAAGGCTTATACAACTTTTGGTAAATGAATTTTAATAATTCAATTGTGTATTAGATACACAATCTATCAACCAACACACACAACTCTCTCTTCTCTTTCTTCCTCTCCCATTTTCACGCCCAAGGGGCTGAAATTTCTTCTTCTTTTCACAGCTCACTGTCGTGAGTCATGAAGAAGGAAAGAGTGATTTTTGTGGCAAAAATCAAGAGTGCTAGCACACAAAAGGGTCTTGCGAAGGTGATAGGGAAACCCACTTATGAGCATGGAATTTCATCACAAAGCTTGGAGCTTGCATGGATGACCATTGCCGAATTTGGAGGACACCAAACCAGTGAACTGTCATGACCACCAAGGAGGGCAGAAAAGCTTTTTCGTGTTCGTCGCATCGCTCAACCGCTCGATGTAAGTATTCCGCAACTTCCTCGTGTATTCGCATTATGTTTCTTTCTTGATAATCGATCCTTGGGACTGTAGAAATTCCAACAAAGCAAAGGTTAAGTGTGGGGGAATTTGATGAGAATTCGAAGTGTTATATTTTATCCCTTAATATTTAGTATTTAATGATTTTATTTAGTGTCTAAATAAACTCATTATTTTCATATTTTTATTTAGGATGCAACTGAAGGCTGTAAACGCAAACAATGCTAATTGGGCAATTATTGGACAATTTCGACAATGCTCGGTATTCTAGGCATAAGATTCTCATGCGAACTCAAAATTACACGAGGTCAGTTGCATTGGAAAGTAGACTTAAAGACGATCGCGTGCATATAAAGATTGACCAAGGGATGAAAAAGTTACAAGTATTTGAATTTGCACCTCAGAACCGATCTGCTCATGACATGCGTTGGAGTGCTCTAATGCTCCGAGGTAGAAGCTGTACGTGCGAGTCGCGTGTGACGGAGGTTCTAATTAACTAAGACTTAGGAGAGATAGGAAAATAATTCCAATGATGAATATTCAAAGTGTTGATTTATATATTTTTACATTACTGATCAGTTGTAAAATTTCAATGGTGGATGTTAACTTAGAGAAAGGATTTTTCTCTTCTTGATTGACTTTAATACTTTGATTTGAATATTTCTTTAGTTTTGTTTATTAAAATTATTTACATTAAATTCCAAATCTTCCCAATCCCTTTTATTCATGTGGCATAAATTAGACTATATACTCCTTGTGAGAACGATCCTTACTCACACTACTACATATATTTTTAAGAGTTTAGGTTTTATTTTTGGTTGCCTACAACAGCACATCATAGTGCTAAATTAATGGAGAATTTCTGTTATGCAACAATAGATCATGTGTGTAGTATTTTCGATTCTGTTTAATAAAATCTTGATTTAAGCTACTTGCCATCATGATTTTATAGAATTTTGAAATGCTTACACTAAGGAGTGGTTTAAATCAAAAATACTTTCTCTTTAAGCATGAAACATAGTTTAACCTAATATTACAAGCTAAGTATAGGATTGTTGTGTTTAACTTGTAGTATTAGGAAAGTTGACAAAAAGGAAATTCACTAGCTAAAGTAAAAGGGATTGATACACTTATATTATGAGATACAATAAATTAATTTGATTTGGTAGAAGTTTGATAGAAATCAAAGGATTTGGAATTTGGAGGGAAACCAAAAGGTTTAGTTTAAAATATTTATAGATATGATGAATATATATATATATATATATATATATATATATATATATATAATTTTGATTTTATATATATGTAAATCTATGATGGCACTTGGGCACTTAGCACGCGTGTGTGTGTATTATTATTTTATGTGTGTGTGTATTATTTTATGTGTGTGTATATATTAATTTCGAAATCATATATAATAATTTATTTATTTTCAAAATTCAATTAATTATTTTTACAGTTAAATTTGATTTAAGTTTCAGACATACTGGTTGGTCTGAAAGTGTGTCTTTTCAATTATAACTGTCAAAATCCTATGATGATATATGTGTATGTGTCTTACGTTCATTAATAGAGTACTTAATTTCATTTTTCTCTTTGTAAATGAACTTCAGAAATTATGCATAGAATTTAATGAAGTTTGATGTTATTAGAATTCTAGGTTTTATTGTATCCTAAAGGTACATTGTCTTAACCCTGTAGTAAAATAGTGGAGACAATTAATACTTAAAGATAGTGTTCTTCACATCTCAAAGCCTCTTGTTTTATCCAATGTCATAACAATTAGAATAATTTTTAAGAAAGCATGACTAAATTCAAAATCAATAAAGAACTTGTCTTTTATATTAATAAGAGAGGGTAGATTATTAATTTTTTTGAAATGTTGGAAACTCTGCCGCTAAAGTACCTGACCCAGATTTAAGCGGATCAGTTAAAACCTCCTACTGTCTCATGCTCTTATAAGAAATGCACTCTCTAGGACTTGAATCCATGACATGACAACCAATTTTTAAGTCATTTACCATCAAATCACATCAATTGAGACAAGAGATGGGAGATTATGTTATTTAATAATTATCTATTTTTCTTCTCGAAATTTCAAAATAAGTGCACTATCATACATAATAAGTCATAATTAAAAAAAAAAGTTGGAAAGCACATCAAGCAATGTAAAAGGAATAGGGGCGGTTTGGCGTGAAGTGAAGGAACATGGCGTTCTCTTTCTTGTTATTCTTTAAAGAACGCATGGCTTGCATACGACGACCCAAAATGATATAAATTTGGATTTTTTTGAATTATGTTTTATAGTTAATAATAAAATGACAAAATTAATTAATAAACTTTGGAAAGTGGGAGTGCTTTCTCCAATGTTGGTTGTTGTCGTGGGATGCCTGTGTGCGCCTCATGACTTTCCTCGAAATCTCTTTTCTGCCTTTCCATGTCTCTCAGTAGATACAAAGATTTAAACATCTTTGGCCTCTATCCTATTTCTAATTAACCTACTCATCGCCGTAGGATGTGAAAAAGTTTCGGATCCGGTAGGTCCACACAAATTTAGGAATATTTGGATCTGAATTTGCATGGGTTGGAGTTCTAGATATTTGGATTCGGAAATTTTTATTTATTTCTGTGTATATATATATATATAATAGAATTAAAAATATAAAAGAATGAATTAAAAAAATATATATTTCTGAATTCTAGGCCGTACTTGGCTTTGATAGATCTTTAGATTATATTAAACACAACAGTTTATTATTACACGAACTCCAATATGGTCTCTGTGTTTCTTTGTTTAGAAATAAGAATAGAGATAGATGTATTTTTTTAATATAAAATGAGTACCGAATTATAATTCTAAATTAATTCAGAGAGATTGTATATATAAAAAAATATTTAATTAAATCAAAATTTTAATTTTAAATCGTAATTCAACTTTGATTTTGTACAGAAGGAGCAGTACATCTATCATTGTTATAGAAATAAATGGATGAAGAACTAAAATACAGATGTAGGTTCAATTTCAAACTTTCCCACTTCAATGCCCGAATTCAATTTTTTTTTTCTAATAAATAAATTACTAACATTTGAATTTTAGGCAGAGGCTTGGAAAGCTGTTTGTTTACGTGACCTACGTTCTTAATGATAGTCAAGGTAGCAAACTTTCACTTTCTAAGTTGTCAATCTTATCTCATACTCACGTCTCGATTTTCATTTAAAAGTCTCAAGTCTTAAGTTTATATAATATAAATATCATAATAATGATAGGAAGTCTATCGACATTATGTTGGTTTTCAGAATGCGCAGCGTAAATATATTTATAATATAAAAAAAAAATTGCATGAATATTGGAAAACCGAATCCATATTTTCTAGTATATTTATAATATAAAAATAATTAGATCTTAAGAAGAAAATATACATGTAGATCTGAATTTCTTTGAATCACGATTCTTTGAACCACGATTTTCTTCTTTTTATCTCCTCACATTCAACGGCACATGTGGGCGTGAAAATAATTGTGAAGAACACTCTAATTTTATTTTTGAAGGATTTGTGTACTCAACACATTGGACAAATCCATATTTCTATTTTATTTTGATTTTCTCAAAACTAAAACAAACAAACAAACAAACAAAAAATAAAATAAAAAATTCTCTCACCCCAGCACACGTTTTTCCACTCTTTTGATCTCTCTTAGGATTTGCTTTTTTATCATACACCAAATTCTAAAATTTAGATCGCTTTTTGCTTTTCTTTCTATCAAAAAAACCAAAACAAAATCACTTCATCTTTATCCCTTGAAAGATAAAATGATTAGATATTTATCTTTTAATTTATGAAATAGTTTTAATATTTTATATTTCAAATTCTTTTATCATGATTTCAACTTTTGAAATTAAGATAAATTTGAATAAAGTATTATCTTATTAATATTTGTTTAATCAAATTAATCAAAAATTAATTTTCTAATTATCAAAAATGATTTTTAAATTTTCAACTTTTGAAAATATTATCTCATTTAATTAAAATTTAATTAATCAAATTAATTAAATATTGTTGATAGTGATTTTCAGCCCCGATGAACTTTGAAGCCCGAAGAGGAGTACAATAGGGTTTACGCAGCAGATGGTTCAAGGCCCTTTAGAGAATAAGGAGTCAGACTAAAGGTCTGAACCCGAGGTATAGAGGGATATCTATGGGAAGGACATGTTGAGGAGTATAGGTTGGGATACAGACCCGACCTGGTAAAAAGGTATCACAACCGGTTGAACTTAAGCATCTGCGAAGGCGGACCCGACATGGTCCATGACTATTGACCCGACGTGGTCCATGACTACTGACCCGACCTGGTAAAGAAGTGAGGAAGATGGTCCAGCACCATTCACCTCGGCATGCCGACCCGAAGACCGAGAGTGGGGTTGCAGTATCTTGTACTTGTATATGAATGATGTAAGCCCTACATAAGTGTTTGAGCCACCATAAGTCTGATAAATTGGGAGCACGACAAAGGATTATCTCCTGACACACGAAATAGTGTGGGAGTGGTTGAAATGTAGGTTGTCACATGGGCAGAACGTGTAGCAGAGGGTAAATGTGAGAATGATTGTTTTTCAGATGGAAGAGGGTGGTTGTGTCAGATGGCCAAAGCCACTGTTGCAGACCAGTTGGGGAAAATCAGCATGGGCGACAATGGCAGTATGACGTGAGGTAACGTTATGAGTTGGTGTAACAATAGGTTGAGAAACCTATATAAAGGGGTGGAAGATGTTGGGCAATTATGACCCACAGAATCACTATTTGTACAGAACATGGTGTTGTTGTACAAATAAACTATGTGACAAATGAAATTGCTTTTTTATCATTTGTAATTGGATTACCGGGATAAATAAATGATAAAAGTCCATATTATTAGTACCGAATTAATAAGATATGAGACAGTATCAATCTACGAAGGTGTGATCATTAAATATCCCTAGTCGTAGTATTATCGAGACTGGACATCGATAATGCGGAATAGACTAGTATTACACTTGTGCGTGTTATGGAAGCGTAACGACATAGTTCTCATATATTTGGGTATTGGATACTCATGCAAATGTAATAGGAGGTTCTGTTTACCGATGGTACGGAAACAGCTTCACTCTGGATAGACCCCTCGGAATCCCATTGGTAGTATGACTATGTGTCTATGAGAATCCGAATCAGGGTAGGTGTATTTGGTCTTAACTTTAGACTTGCACCGCTAATACTTGCGACAATCAGTATACTTTGGTTTTGGTCGTCCGGGGCTTTAACAGATTCTGTATACGCCTTATTTGGGTATACTGAGAATCGTAGTGTATTGGTTGTGATGTCAAGATGGAAGTATCACTTCAGTCATATGGAGATGATGATCACATATGATACAGAACTAGTACTCTTAAGTACTGCAGTCATCGGGATAATATGACTAGGTCATGATTATCCGATTATAGAGATTAGTTACCAGAGATCCGACATATGCTTCGTACGGAGCAGACATAATTCCAGCCCTAGGCCTAGCATGTGACATCTGATACTGGATCGTAATACGCAATACTTCAGATACTACGCCTGACAAAGATTACATATTCCTTAAAAGAATATTTCTGGAGAATTGGGTAGGCATGACGCTTTACTAGAAGTTAACAATGTCTTGTAAATCGATAAGAACGTGGTACGAGGTACGCACGTGTTCGGATAGTCCGACGATCGGATTTACTACCAATATATCCAGAGATCTCATGGGTCGCTTCCCGAAGATTCACCGATGACGAATGACTCGAACAGAATTAATCTGGGATTAATTATGAGAGAGAGAAAATTAATCTAGGATTAATTACGGTGAGAATTTATCTAGGATAAAATTCGATTAGAATAGAGAGAACGATTAATTTGGAATTAATCGATTAAAATAATATATTCGATATATTAAATGAAATTAGATTTCAAAGCGGAATTAAAATTGGATTTTAATTCGGGCAAACGAATTAATTTAGAATTAATTCGTAAGCGACTTTAATAGTAATTTTGCTATGCATAATTTATTTAATTAAATTTGATTTAATTAAGTCGCAACGGAAAATTCGTTAATTCAGAATTAACGAACCCGAGCCCAATATGTGTTTTGCGGGCCCACTCGAATTTTGAATTAAAGTGGGGCCCATATCAAGTCACATCACTAGTCAACCTCACTTACTTTTTGGTGATTGAAGTTAGTGAAGATTTTTTGGTAACTTGTAAGACACCTTTCGTCATTTGGAATGACATTTACCAAACTTGATTTTGGTAAAAGGTAATTGACTTTTGGAAAATCATTTTTACATTTACACAACACAAAAAATCAAAAACTCTCTCCCTTATATAAGCTATTGCCGTGAGTTGCTTCTCCCCTCTTGGAAATTTAGCTTCAAAATTTCTTAAGTTCTAGCACATAAAGGAGTCTACAAAGGTGTTAGGGAAACTTTCCCATTGAGTTTTGAATTCAAAGTTCAAGCTTGAAGTTGACCATTCATACAAAGAGGAGCTTGGAGCACTACATAAAGGTTGGAAATTTTTGTATTCTCTACATCCCTTAGCTGATCAAAGTGATTATATTTCAGCAACTTACTTTGTTAATTCACACAATTTTATGCTTAATAGATCATTGGCATGTTCTAGGAGAACCCAACAATGGTATCAAAGCCAAATTAAGCATGAAATGAATGAGGGTTTATAACTTGAATTTAGGTATTTTTGCTTGGAGCATGATTTCGTCAAATTGAGTGTTTGGTTATGTTTGGATTATGATAACTTAGAGTTATGCATGATTAATTTGGATAAAAATTGATTAGATAATTTTTCCCTAATTTGATGAGCATGGCCGAATATAGAACCCTAGATGCTCATGGTGATTTTTTGATTTTTTTTAGACCATTGGATGTGTTTAAAATGGATGAATATATTGATTTGTGATTTAATTGGATTGAAATCAAAATCGGATATAAAATGTCCAAAATGCTGTGAGATAGAGAAGCATGTTATGAGTTGATTTTGCTTCAATTGTGTTGGACATGAATTGAAAATGATAAAGCATGATTAATTAATTAAATTGGTATTTTGGAAATGTTAATTTAACTAATTAATTATGGCCATACACTTTAATTAAAAAAAATTTGATATTTGGAATATTGGAATTTAATTAATTAGGCTTCAATTTGGAATTGGGCTATTGATGTTATATTTGGGCCTTATGGGCTTGGTTGTGCCAAGTTGGTTTAAGACAATTGGATTGGATCCAAATTGGGCCTAAAACCATTCCATAAAATCCAAATATAATAAATGGGCCTTTTAAATTTAATTGGGCCTAATGGGCCAAAATTAATTTTATGGCAAATAGGGTGATTCATTTATTGGGCCTTGGCATTTGGGTTTGACCCATATTGGCCAAAGCCCATGCCTTATGAATTAATTAAAAGCCCATTGGACTTTAATTAAATTAACATTGGATGTTAATTGGGCCTTTGAGACCCATTAAGATTAGATTTAGAATCTAAGTCGTAAAGGCACATTAATAAAGAGTAATTATTTAATTTGGAATTAAATATGAATTAGTATTGAATATAATTTAAATTGGATTTAAAATTGTAGTTCGATATAATTCAAGAATACGCACTTTGAGTACTTATTCTTAAACGAGTTGGACTCACACAAATCAAATCGTTGTTTGAACATTGGATGATCACTTAATTCAAAGATTAATTAATTGAATTAGATTAATTGAATGAATGCTTTGTGTGAATACATGGATGTATTGTATGAATAATGTATATCAGATGGATATTAGAAGGGTGAGGGCAATTTTGGAAAATGTTGTAATAAATTTAGAATTTATTAAATTGGACCTGCGTGTCCAGCCTTTATCTCTTGACTCTCTGTAATTCTCTTCTCACAAATTCCCCTCAATGTTAGGGAGGTTTCTTTATTGTATTATGTAATTGGGTAGAAGTTAGAATAGTGCTAGCCGGGGAGAGGAAATGTAGAGATTTGTTCTAGGAATAATTTGTTGTACATCCATCCGCATATCATTATTATTTTATTTGCGCCTTATTATGCTTTTAGAATGCATGTTTAAGGGTGTATGATGAGACCTAATTAAAGATAATAAATTGGTTGCCAAATCGTGACAAAAACCTCATTTTATATTAAGAGTTTTTCCTTCTATTGAGTGATTCTCTCTCAAGATCAAAGATTGGCACTGGTTTGTTGGCCAAAGTCAAGACCTTTGTCCATTGCGAATGTGTTTGAATCATGAAAGCTTTGTTCCATATCGTACGTCTTGGGCAAGTTGTGATTTATTGACCAAAGTCAAGGTCACTTCTTGTTCATCGACCTCGATTACGAAGCTTTCCCACTGTCAATGGGTCACGCTTAACTGGTTTCATTAAGCTTGTTGAGCCAAAGCCAAGGCTTACTTGATTCAGAGGAAAAGGTTAGGCAATATATCAGATATATTGGCATATATTGGATATATGTTTGGGACTTGGAGGTCTACCTACTGGATCTAGGAATTGGATGGGATCCAATTGATCTTAGAGATCTACCTAGTTAAGTTTCATACAACTTGTTGGCCAAAGTCAAGGTTGTGTGTTATTTAACGGGATCCTAGCCCAGTAGGAATCTAGGTTTCCCGAGTACTCCACAGAGGGTTAGAGGCTCGCCGAAAAATAGTGGGAGGCAAGTATTAAATTTGCAATTTCGTTTAATACTTTCCAATACGCATTCATTTTATTTTTCGTCATTAAAAAATTAAATATATATTAGTTAGACTAATATTCAATTGTTGTTTTAATTAAACAGTTGGACTGTATTCAAACTACTTCATTTATAGTTGATTATATAATTGGATTATAGTAATCAATATATTTGAATTTAACTAATCAAATTGTAGTTAATTATATAGTTAGACTATAGTAATCATTACATTAGATTGTACCCGAAATCATTGATTGGATAGTTGGACTATAGTAATCAAGATGACTTGAGAGATTAACGTCAAATGACATAATCCTAGGTGAAAATGTCTTTAACGACATAAATTTTCATATTGGGATATGAATCTCAAGATAGTCCTGGGAGTTGTGAAGTTAATCTAATTGATAGAGCGACCTCTCGGGCCTAAGCCCGGAGTTGAACAAATAGTAGAGCATGAGCTTTGGAAGACTAATCGTGATGAAAACTTTAGTGCTCAATCAGTTATGTTTGCCGCAAACACTCCTTAATTTCTTCGTCAGAACTAAGGATTAGATCTTTATACTATGATATTGAAATTAAAGGATCTTCATAGATCTATTCTTAAATCTTAGAAGTACTGATTGCAAAAGAAAACTCTTGGAGAGTTAATGGCTATACTCAATAAGACAGAGCCAGAGCTTGCAAAAGGGCAAGAAGCGCAAGGTGCATCTTACTTCAACATCCCAGAAGGTCAAGGCTTGGCCGAAGGCTTCTAAGGATATGATATAGGGGCAAAGGCTAAATCGTCACGGTCTTCTAGGAAGACAAATGACATATCCCAAGATTTCTGCTTAAACTGTGGCAAACGGGGTCACTAGAAGCGTGACTACCGTATGAACAAAGGCAGACATGAAGGAAGTGAAGACGGGCAAGGCTCCGACTTCAGGTATGTTTGTTATAAACATATCCATTGCTGGTTTTAAAATTGGATTTTAGATACTGGATGTGGTACATAAATATATATACTGATGTGTGGGATCTTTTGATTAGCAGGAGACTGGCCTCAGTTGAGATCGACCTATGAGTCGGAAATAGGACATGAGTCGTTAATTTGGCCGTAGAAACCTAAGTTTTGGAACTTCCATTTGGGCATGTACTTAAATTAGGAGACTGTTATAATGTATCTAGTTTGACTAGGAATATTATCTCTGTATCTAGTTTAACCCGTTGCGGGTATACCTTTATATTCTAGAACACTAAGTGTTTTGTTTATAAATATGATATTGAGATAAACACATTAGATGTGAATAACAACATTTATATTTAGAATATAAAAGAATCTCAAACATATAAAATGACAAACAAAAGCTCAAACTGAAAAAATCTATTGAGACTTAAAAGTGGCATTGTTGTCTGAGACACATTAAACAAGACTCGTATATCCATACTTTCGAAGAATGGATACTAGGACGGATCTTATTCTAATTCAAATGATGTCTATGAATCTAGTTTATTAGGCAAAGTGCCTAAAACACCTTTTACTTATAAAAGTGCAAGTGCCACCGATCTGTTAGCCCTCGTTCATAGTGACGTAAGTGGGCCCATGTCTAGCTAGGATAGAGGTGGATATAAATACTTTGTAACCTTTATGGATGTGGCATCGCGTTATGGTTATGTGTATCTTATAAAACACAAGTCAGAAACTTTTGAGTAATTCAAAGGGCTTCGACACGAAGTAAGAAAACAGACCGGTAAAAGTATTAAAAATATTATGGTATGACCATAGTGTAAAATACTTGAACATATGAGTTTCAAGATTACTTGAAAGAGTATAGTATTCTTTTATAGTGGACTCCTCCCGGGACACCTTAATTTGACGGTGTGTCCGAACAGAGAAACCGAACTTTGTTGGATATGGTAAGGTTAATGATGAGTCGTACTGACCTACCAATTTCCTTCTGAGGATACGCATTAAATAGTGCAATACTTATTTTGAATAAGGTTCCATGAAAATCTGTTAGACAGAATTCATATTAGATATGAACAAGAAAGAAACCGGGTTTCTCATTCCTGATGATTTGGAATGTTGGGCATATGTTTGGATGATACCAAACTAGAACCCAATTCGGATAAGTGCCTATTTGTAGGTTGTCCTAGGGAAACCAAAGTATAGTACTTATACAAATCACAATATAACAATATAATTGTTGCTCTCCATGCGGTTTTCCTAAGAGGAATTCCTATATGCAGTGGTAAGTGGGAAGAAAGTAAAACTCGATGAAAATTAGAGTAATACTATTCCAGGCACCGAGTGCTCACGGAACATCAATAGTTCATCACGGATGAAACTATACCAATAATCTTCGAATACACAAGAACCGTGTAGGTCGGAGAGAGTCAGAAAACAACCTGGGAGATATGGGTTTCTGATCTCACCTCATGTAGATATCAATCTTATTGAGGAAGATGAACCGGCTACGTATGAGGAAGTGATACAATGTATCGACTCCTTTTATGGCAAAGTTCCATGAAGTCCAAAATGGCATCCATGTATACAACCAAGTTTGGACACTGGTTGATGTACCAGAAGGCATTGTGCCTATTGGCCCTATATGAGTCTTTAAGGAAGACATACATGGATGGCAACATATAAATGTACATAGTTAGGCTTGTATAGAAAGGGCATCGTTAACGACATAATGTCGACTATGACGAAACCTTTTATCTATTGCCATGATTAAATCCATTTGGATAATGCTTGCTAATGTTGCATATTTCATTTATGAAATATGGCATATGGACGTCAAAACCGCTTTCCTTAACGGAAACCTTTTGGAGGATGTTTACAACATTCTGACGGTTTTGTCGTTCCAAAACATGCAAACAAGGTTTGCAAGTTAAATCGATCCATTTATGGATTGAAGCAAGCATGACGTACTTGGAACCAATGTTTTGATGAGATCATAATGGTATATGATTTCATTCAAAATGATCATGATTCTTGTGTATATAAGAAGGTTAGTGGGAGCGCACTGACAATGATTGTCCTTTACATTGATGAAATATTGCTTCTTAGCAATAACATTCCCATAAAATAATCGGTGAAAGCTTGACTTTCATCAAAATTCTCCATGGAATACTTGGGAGATGCAACATTTATTTTAGGAATAAAGTGTTGGACAATTATGACCCATAGCGTCACTGTTTGTAAAAACATTGTGGTTTTGTACAAATTAACTATGTGATAATGAAATTTCCTTTTATCATTTCGTAATTAGATTACTTAAATGTGTGAATGAAGAAAGTCCTTATGATTAGTTCCGGATTGAGATGATATGATAATGCGGAATAGACTAGTATCGTACTTGTGCGTGTTATGAAAGCGTAATAGTATAGTTCTCATATATTTAAGTATTGGATACTTATGCAAGTGTGGTAGAAGGTTGTGTTTTACCGATGGTACGGAAAACAGTTTCGCTCTGGATAGACCCCGTAGAATCCCATTGGTAGTATGTCTATGTGTCTATGGGAATCCGCATCAGGGTAGGTGTATTTGGTCTTAACCTGAGACTTGCATCACTAGTACTTGCGCCAATCAATACGCTTTGGTTTTGGTCGTCCAGGACTTTAACAGGTTCTGTGTACGCCTCTTCTGGGTTTATTGAGAATCGTAGTGTATTGGGTGTGATGTCAAGACGGAAGTATCACTTTAGTCATATGGAGATGATGGTCACACAAGGATACATAACTGGTTCTCTAAGGGTTACAACCATCGGGATAATATGACTAGGTCATGATTATCCGATAATAAAGAGAGTAGTTGCTAGTGATCCGATATATGCTTCGTACGGGGCAGACACTATTCCAGCCCCAGGCCTTGCATGTGAAATCCGATACTGGATCACAATACGCAATACTACGTATATTACGCCTCATATAGATCGTATATTCCATTAATAATATTTCTGGAGAATTGGGTAGGCATGGCGCTTTGCTAGAATCCAACCTTGTATCGTAAATCGGTAAAAATGTAGTACTAGGTACGTACGTGTTCGGATAGTCTGACGACCGGATTTACTGCCAACATATCCATGGATCTCTTGGGTCGCTTCCCGAAGATTCACTGATGATGTATGATTCAAGCTTAATTAATCTGGGATTAATTGTGGAGAGACTTTATCTGGGATAAAGTACTATTTAAAGAGAGAGAAAGATTAATTTGGAATTAATTGATAAAATAGTAAATTTGATATATTAAACGAAATTAGATTTTGACGCGGAATTAAAATTAGATTCTAATTCGGGCAAACGAGTTAATTTATAATTAATTCTTTAGCGACGTGAATAGTAATTTTGCTAGGCATAATTATTTAATTAAATTCGATTTAATTACGTCGCAACGGAAGTTCGTTAATTTGGAATTAGCAAACCCGAGCCCGAGAGTGTTTGCGGGCTTACTCGCATTCGGAATCGAGTGGGGCCCACATGTCACATCAATTGTCACACCATATGTCACTTAAAGTAGCTTTATTGTGATGTGTTTTGGTGAAGTTGTTGGTAACTTATTCAACACTCCAAACTTTGAAAGCTTGATAGACTCTTACCAAATCAACATTTGGTATATCAATTAATTTGTTTTTGAAAACAAATAGACAAGCTTTCATTCTCTCTCTCATTACCGAATTTGAAGAAGCATTTTCTCCTCTTCCTTTGTTCTTCATCTTGACCGAAACTAAGCAAGAACAAGACCAAAAATTGTGGCAAGTTTTGAGTGCTAGCACACACATCAAAGGAATCATATCTAGGTGTTAGGGAAACCATCCCGAAAGCTTGGAGCTTGGAGACCAATTCTTGGAGGGACCCTTGGCCGAATTCTTCAAGGAGTTCTTGGAGTAAATTTTTGTTGTTTGACGCATCCATAAACTGATCAATGTAAGTGTGTTTCCACCACTCTTCTTTGTTATTAATTCACATTTTATGCTTGATTTGATCTTGGGATTAAACCTAGAAACCCAACAATGGTATCTATGAGCCAATTTGAGCATGAAATGAATTAGGGTAAAATTAGGGTAAAATCAATTTGAGCATGATTTGATAAAATTGATTGATTGAGTATGCTTGAATGATGATTTTATGAAGTTATATATGATCAATTTCTTGAAATATTGAGTGGATCAAATTTTAGCCCACACATTGGCTTGGCCGAATGTAGTGATTACCCTAGAGTCTTGGTATTTTTTTTTTCGTTGATCATTGGATGACTTGAAACGATTGGGAAATGTCGATTTAAAATTCAATCGGATTAAAAAATGAAATCGGACAAAATAACCCTTGAATGCCGAGAGCGTTATGATTCAAGAATGTTGGACATTAATTGAATAAAAGGATACATAATTAATTAGTTAAATTGTATTTTGGAAATATTAATTGGGTAATTAATTGATGTATTACACTTAATTAATTGAATTATAAAATTTGGAATTATAAAATTTGGTTAATTGGGCTTGATTTTGAATTGGGCTTGAAAGTGTTGTATTTGGGCATAATGGGCTTGGTTGGGCCAAGTTGGTTTAGGAGAATTGGATTGGATTGGATCCAAATTGGGCCTAAATCATTCCATTAAGTCCAAATATAACAAATGGGCTTTAAAAGTTTAATTGGGCCTTATGGGCCGAAATTGGTTCTTGGAAAATGAGGGTGATTCCTTAATTGGGCTTGGTAATTGGGTTTGACCTATATTGACCAAAGCACATGCCTGATGAAATCAATTGAGAGCCCATCGGACTTTAATTAAACAAACATTGGATGTTAGTTGGGCTTTGAGACCCGATTAGATTAGTTTTGGAATCTATGTCGTTAAAGCACATTAAAAAGTGTAGTTATTTAATTTGGAATTAAATAAATGAATTAGTATTGAATATGAATTAAAATTAGATTTAACGAGTAGTTCGATATAATTCAAGAATTCGTACGCTGAGTACTTATTCTCAAACGAGTTGGACTCGCGCAAAAAAATTCAAATCGTTGTTTGAACATTGGATGATCACATAATTCAAAGACTAATTAATTGGATTAGATTAGTTGAATTGCATGCTATGAATGAATATATGGATGTGTTGAATGAATAACGTATATCAGATGGATATTAGAAGGGAAAGGGCAATTTTAGAAATTGTTGTAAATTTGGAATTTATAAATTGGACCTGTTTGTCCAGCCTTATCTCTCATTATTTCTTTGTATTCTCTTCTCACCTAATTCCCCTCAATGTAATGAGATTTCTATTATTGTATTATTTAATTGGGTAGAAGTAGAATAGTGTTAGCCAGGGAGAGGAAATAGAGTGATTTATTCTAGGAACAAGTTGTTAAATATCCATCTGCATATCGTTATTAATTTACTTTCTGCGCCTTATTATGCTTTTAGAATGCATGCTTAAGGGGGTATGATGAGACCTAACAAAGATAATAATTTGGTTGCCAATTTACGCGAAAAACCCTTAAAACATATTAAGCATTTTCCTTCCATTGAGTGATTCTTACTCAAGATCCAAAATTGGCATTGGTTTGTTGGCCAAAGTCAAGACCTTTGTCAATTGCGGATGTGTTTGAATCATGAAGGCTTTATTCCATATCAGTGTCTTGTCCAAGTTGTGATTTGTTGGCCAAAGTCAAGATCACTTCTTGTCAATCGACATTGATTACGAAGCTTTCCCACGTCAATGTTCGGTGAAAGCTTGGCTTTCATTGAAATTCTCCATGAAAGATCTGGGAGAAGCAGCCTTTATTCTAGCAATAAAGATCTACCGGGATAGATCTACAAAGCTGCTTGGACTCTTCCAGAGTACGTACATTGACAAAGTGTTGAAGAGATTTAACATGGATCAGTCCAAGAGGGGACTGTTGCCAGTGTCACATGGCGTCACTCTATCTAAGGACATGTGTCCTAAAACGTAAGATGAGAGAGACAGCATGAGTCAGATACCATTCGCCTCGGCAGTCGGATCGATCATATATACCATGATATGTAGGCGACATGATGTCTCATATGCTTTGAGCATGTGTAGTCGCTATCAGGCCGATCCAGGTGAAAGTCACTAGATAGCGGTTAAGAATATCCTAAAGTATCTTATACGAACTAAAGATGCTTTCTTAATCTATGGAGATAGAGAACTTGAGGTAACTGGGTATACCGATGCAAGTTTCCAAACTGACAAAGACGATTGTAAGTCAAAATCTGGGTACATATTTTGTTTGAATAACGGAGCAGTGAGCTGGAAATCTTCCAAGCAAGAGACTGTTGCCAATTCAACAATAGAAGCGGAGTATATCGCTACAGTTGAAGCAGCAAAGAAGGTAGTTTAGATCCAAAAATTCCTAATTGGATTAGGAGTAATTCTGTTAGCAGCTAAGCCCGTTCCATTATATTATGACAATAACGGGGCTATTGCGCAGGCTAAGGAACTGCGGTCTCATCAACGATCCAAGCATGTTCTTTGACGTTTCCATCTGATTCGTGAGATCATACATCGTGGCGATGTGAAGATCGAGAATGTCACATCAGAGGACAACATTACAGATCCGCTGACGAAAGCTATTCCTCAGTAAAAGTTTGAGCGACATGTACATAGTTCAGATATTAGATGCTTGAGTGACTGGCTATAGGCCAAGTGGGAGATTGTTGGACAGTTATGACCCATAGCGTCACTATTTGTAAAAACATTGTGGTTTTGTACAAATTAACTATGTGATAATGAAATTTCCTTTTATCATTTCGTAATTAGATTACTTAAATGTGTGAATGATGAAAGTCCTTATGATTAGTTCTGGATTGAGATGATATGAGACAGTATCAATCCATGATGGTTTAATCATTAAATATCCCTAGTCGTAGTATTATCGAGACTAGACATCGATAATGCGAAATAGACTAGTATCGCACTTGTGCGTGTTATGGAAGCATAACAAAATAGTTCTCATATATTTAAGTATTGGATACTTATGCAAATGTGGTAGGAGGTTGTGTTTTACAGATGGTACGGAAAACAGTTTCACTCTGGATATACCCCGCGGAATCCCATTGGTAGTATGTCTATGTGTCTATGGGAATCCGCATCAGGGTAGGTGTATTGGTCTTAACCTGAGACTTGCATCGCTAGTACTTGCGACAACCAATAAGCTTTGGTTTTGGTAGTCCAAAGAACAACCCAATCCCAACGGGCGGGTGAGGACTTTAACAGGTTCTGTGTACGCCTCTTCTACGTTTATTGAGAATCGTAGTGTATTGGGTGTGATGTCAAGACAGAAGTATCACTTCAGTCATATGGAGATGATGGTCTCGCAGGGATACATAACTGGTTCTCTAAGGGTTGCAACCATCGGGATAATATGACTAGGTCATGATTATCCGATAATAAAGAGAGTAGTTGCTAGTGATCCGATATATGCTTCGTACGGGGCAGACACTATTCCTGCGCCAGGCCTTGTATGTGACATCCGATACTGGATCACAATACGCAATACTACGTATACTATGCCTAAAGATGTATGATTCAAGCTTAATATAACAAATGGGCTTTAAAAGGTTAATGAGATTTCTATTATTGTATTATGTAATTGGGTAGAAGTAGAATAGTGCTAGCAGGGGAGAGGAAAGTGAGTGATTTGTTCTAGGAACAAGTTGTTAAATATCCATCCGCATATCGTTATTAATTTATTTTCGGCGCCTTATTATGCTTTTAGAATGCATGCTTAAGGGTGTATGATGGTACCTAACAAAGATAATAAATTGGTTGCCAATTTACGCGAAAAACCCTTAAAACATATTAAGCGTTTTCCTTCCATTGAGTGATTCTTACTCAAGATCCAAAATTGGCATTGGTTTGTTGGCCAAAGTCAAGACCTTTGTCAATTGCGGATGTGTTTGAATCATGAAGGCTTTATTCCATATCAGTGTCTTGTCCAAGTTGTGATTTGTTGGCCAAAGTCAAGATCACTTCTTGTCCATCGA
>SKCR01008783.1:0-23713 GCA_019454045.1 Zanthoxylum bungeanum | reverse complement strand
CTTCGTAATCAATGTCGATGGACAAGAAGTGATCTTGACTTTGGCCAACAAATCACAACTTGGACAAGACACTGATATGGAATAAAGCCTTCATGATTCAAACACATCCGCAATTGACAAAGGTCTTGACTTTGGCCAACAAACCAATGCCAATTTTGGATCTTGAGTAAGAATCACTCAATGGAAGGAAAACGCTTAATATGTTTTAAGGGTTTTTCGCGTAAATTGGCAACCAATTTATTATCTTTGTTAGGTACCATCATACACCCTTAAGCATGCATTCTAAAAGCATAATAAGGCGCCGAAAATAAATTAATAACGATATGCGGATGGATATTTAACAACTTGTTCCTAGAACAAATCACTCACTTTCCTCTCCCCTGCTAGCACTATTCTACTTCTACCCAATTACATAATACAATAATAGAAATCTCATTAACCTTTTAAAGCCCATTTGTTATATTAAGCTTGAATCATACATCTTTAGGCATAGTATACGTAGTATTGCGTATTGTGATCCAGTATCGGATGTCACATACAAGGCCTGGCGCAGGAATAGTGTCTGCCCCGTACGAAGCATATATCGGATCACTAGCAACTACTCTCTTTATTATCGGATAATCATGACCTAGTCATATTATCCCGATGGTTGCAACCCTTAGAGAACCAGTTATGTATCCCTGCGAGACCATCATCTCCATATGACTGAAGTGATACTTCTGTCTTGACATCACACCCAATACACTACGATTCTCAATAAACGTAGAAGAGGCGTACACAGAACCTGTTAAAGTCCTCACCCGCCCGTTGGGATTGGGTTGTTCTTTGGACTACCAAAACCAAAGCTTATTGGTTGTCGCAAGTACTAGCGATGCAAGTCTCAGGTTAAGACCAATACACCTACCCTGATGCGGATTCCCATAGACACATAGACATACTACCAATGGGATTCCGCGGGGTATATCCAGAGTGAAACTGTTTTCCGTACCATCTGTAAAACACAACCTCCTACCACATTTGCATAAGTATCCAATACTTAAATATATGAGAACTATTTTGTTATGCTTCCATAACACGCACAAGTGCGATACTAGTCTATTTCGCATTATCGATGTCTAGTCTCGATAATACTACGACTAGGGATATTTAATGATTAAACCATCATGGATTGATACTGTCTCATATCATCTCAATCCAGAACTAATCATAAGGACTTTCATCATTCACACATTTAAGTAATCTAATTACGAAATGATAAAAGGAAATTTCATTATCACATAGTTAATTTGTACAAAACCACAATGTTTTTACAAATAGTGACGCTATGGGTCATAACTGTCCAACAATCTCCCACTTGGCCTATAGCCAGTCACTCAAGCATCTAATATCTGAACTATGTACATGTCGCTCAAACTTTTACTGAGGAATAGCTTTCGTCAGCGGATCTGTAATGTTGTCCTCTGATGTGACATTCTCGATCTTCACATCGCCACGATGTATGATCTCACGAATCAGATGGAAACGTCAAAGAACATGCTTGGATCGTTGATGAGACCGCAGTTCCTTAGCCTGCGCAATAGCCCCGTTATTGTCATAATATAATGGAACGGGCTTAGCTGCTAACAGAATTACTCCTAATCCAATTAGGAATTTTTGGATCTAAACTACCTTCTTTGCTGCTTCAACTGTAGCGATATACTCCGCTTCTATTGTTGAATTGGCAACAGTCTCTTGCTTGGAAGATTTCCAGCTCACTGCTCCGTTATTCAAACAAAATATGTACCCAGATTTTGACTTACAATCGTCTTTGTCAGTTTGGAAACTTGCATCGGTATACCCAGTTACCTCAAGTTCTCTATCTCCATAGATTAAGAAAGCATCTTTAGTTCGTATAAGATACTTTAGGATATTCTTAACCGCTATCTAGTGACTTTCACCTGGATCGGCCTGATAGCGACTACACATGCTCAAAGCATATGAGACATCATGTCGCCTACATATCATGGTATATATGATCGATCCGACTGCCGAGGCGAATGGTATCTGACTCATGCTGTCTCTCTCATCTTACGTTTTAGGACACATGTCCTTAGATAGAGTGACGCCATGTGACACTGGCAACAGTCCCCTCTTGGACTGATCCATGTTAAATCTCTTCAACACTTTGTCAATGTACGTACTCTGGAAGAGTCCAAGCAGCTTTGTAGATCTATCCCGGTAGATCTTTATTGCTAGAATAAAGGCTGCTTCTCCCAGATCTTTCATGGAGAATTTCAATGAAAGCCAAGCTTTCACCGAACATTGACGTGGGAAAGCTTCGTAATCAATGTCGATTGACAAGAAGTGATCTTGACTTTGGCCAACAAATCACAACTTGGACAAGACACTGATATGGAATAAAGCCTTCATGATTCAAACACATCCGCAATTGACAAAGGTCTTGACTTTGGCCAACAAACCAATGCCAATTTTGGATCTTGAGTAAGAATCACTCAATGGAAGGAAAATGCTTAATATGTTTTAAGGGTTTTTCGCGTAAATTGGCAACCAAATTATTATCTTTGTTAGGTCTCATCATACCCCCTTAAGCATGCATTCTAAAAGCATAATAAGGCGCAGAAAGTAAATTAATAACGATATGCAGATGGATATTTAACAACTTGTTCCTAGAATAAATCACTCTATTTCCTCTCCCTGGCTAACACTATTCTACTTCTACCCAATTAAATAATACAATAATAGAAATCTCATTACATTGAGGGGAATTAGGTGAGAAGAGAATACAAAGAAATAATGAGAGATAAGGCTGGACAAACAGGTCCAATTTATAAATTCCAAATTTACAACAATTTCTAAAATTGCCCTTTCCCTTCTAATATCCATCTGATATACGTTATTCATTCAACACATCCATATATTCATTCATAGCATGCAATTCAACTAATCTAATCCAATTAATTAGTCTTTGAATTATGTGATCATCCAATGTTCAAACAACGATTTGAATTTTTTTGCGCGAGTCCAACTCGTTTGAGAATAAGTACTCAGCGTACGAATTCTTGAATTATATCGAACTACTCGTTAAATCTAATTTAATTCATATTCAATACTAATTCATTTATTTAATTCCAAATTAAATAACTACACTTTTTAATGTGCTTTAACGACATAGATTCCAAAACTAATCTAATCGGGTCTCAAAGCCCAACTAACATCCAATGTTTGTTTAATTAAAGTCCGATGGGCTCTCAATTGATTTCATCAGGCATGTGCTTTGGTCAATATAGGTCAAACCCAATTACCAAGCCCAATTAAGGAATCACCCTCATTTTCCAAGAACCAATTTCGGCCCATAAGGCCCAATTAAACTTTTAAAGCCCATTTGTTATATTTGGACTTAATGGAATGATTTAGGCCCAATTTGGATCCAATCCAATCCAATTCTCCTAAACCAACTTGGCCCAACCAAGCCCATTATGCCCAAATACAACACTTTCAAGCCCAATTCAAAATCAAGCCCAATTAACCAAATTTTATAATTCCAAATTTTATAATTCAATTAATTAAGTGTAATACATCAATTAATTACCCAATTAATATTTCCAAAATACAATTTAACTAATTAATTATGTATCCTTTTATTCAATTAATGTCCAACATTCTTGAATCATAACGCTCTCGGCATTCAAGGGTTATTTTGTCCGATTTCATTTTTTAATCCGATTGAATTTTAAATCGACATTTCCCAATCGTTTCAAGTCATCCAATGATCAACGAAAAAAAAAATACCAAGACTCTAGGGTAATCACTACATTCGGCCAAGCCAATGTGTGGGCTAAAATTTGATCCACTCAATATTTCAAGAAATTGATCATATATAACTTCATAAAATCATCATTCAAGCATACTCAATCAATCAATTTTATCAAATCATGCTCAAATTGATTTTACCCTAATTTTACCCTAATTCATTTCATGCTCAAATTGGCTCATAGATACCATTGTTGGGTTTCTAGGTTTAATCCCAAGATCAAATCAAGCATAAAATGTGAATTAATAACAAAGAAGAGTGGTGGAAACACACTTACATTGATCAGTTTATGGATGCGTCAAACAACAAAAATTTACTCCAAGAACTCCTTGAAGAATTCGGCCAAGGGTCCCTCCAAGAATTGGTCTCCAAGCTCCAAGCTTTCGGGATGGTTTCCCTAACACCTAGATATGATTCCTTTGATGTGTGTGCTAGCACTCAAAACTTGCCACAATTTTTGGTCTTGTTCTTGCTTAGTTTCGGTCAAGATGAAGAACAAAGGAAGAGGAGAAAATGCTTCTTCAAATTCGGTAATGAGAGAGAGAATGAAAGCTTGTCTATTTGTTTTCAAAAACAAATTAATTGATATACCAAATGTTGATTTGGTAAGAGTCTATCAAGCTTTCAAAGTTTGGAGTGTTGAATAAGTTACCAACAACTTCACCAAAACACATCACAATAAAGCTACTTTAAGTGACATATGGTGTGACAATTGATGTGACATGTGGGCCCCACTCGATTCCGAATGCGAGTAAGCCCGCAAACACTCTCGGGCTCGGGTTTGCTAATTCCAAATTAACGAACTTCCGTTGCGACGTAATTAAATCGAATTTAATTAAATAATTATGCCTAGCAAAATTACTATTCACGTCGCTAAAGAATTAATTATAAATTAACTCGTTTGCCCGAATTAGAATCTAATTTTAATTCCGCGTCAAAATCTAATTTCGTTTAATATATCAAATTTACTATTTTATCAATTAATTCCAAATTAATCTTTCTCTCTCTTTAAATAGTACTTTATCCCAGATAAAGTCTCTCCACAATTAATCCCAGATTAATTAAGCTTGAATCATACATCATCAGTGAATCTTCGGGAAGCGACCCAAGAGATCCATGGATATGTTGGCAGTAAATCCGGTCGTCAGACTATCCGAACACGTACGTACCTAGTACTACATTTTTACCGATTTACGATACAAGGTTGGATTCTAGCAAAGCGCCATGCCTACCCAATTCTCCAGAAATATTATTAATGGAATATACGATCTATATGAGGCGTAATATACGTAGTATTGCGTATTGTGATCCAGTATCGGATTTCACATGCAAGGCCTGGGGCTGGAATAGTGTCTGCCCCGTACGAAGCATATATCGGATCACTAGCAACTACTCTCTTTATTATCGGATAATCATGACCTAGTCATATTATCCCGATGGTTGTAACCCTTAGAGAACCAGTTATGTATCCTTGTGTGACCATCATCTCCATATGACTAAAGTGATACTTCCGTCTTGACATCACACCCAATACACTACGATTCTCAATAAACCCAGAAGAGGCGTACACAGAACCTGTTAAAGTCCTGGACGACCAAAACCAAAGCGTATTGATTGGCGCAAGTACTAGTGATGCAAGTCTCAGGTTAAGACCAAATACACCTACCCTGATGCGGATTCCCATAGACACATAGACATACTACCAATGGGATTCTACGGGGTCTATCCAGAGCGAAACTGTTTTCCGTACCATCGGTAAAACACAACCTTCTACCACACTTGCATAAGTATCCAATACTTAAATATATGAGAACTATACTATTACGCTTTCATAACACGCACAAGTACGATACTAGTCTATTCCGCATTATCATATCATCTCAATCCGGAACTAATCATAAGGACTTTCTTCATTCACACATTTAAGTAATCTAATTACGAAATGATAAAAGGAAATTTCATTATCACATAGTTAATTTGTACAAAACCACAATGTTTTTACAAACAGTGACGCTATGGGTCATAATTGTCCAACACTTTATTCCTAAAATAAATGTTGCATCTCCCAAGTATTCCATGGAGAATTTTGATGAAAGTCAAGCTTTCACCGATTATTTTATGGGAATGTTATTGCTAAGAAGCAATATTTCATCAATGTAAAGGACAATCATTGTCAGTGCGCTCCCACTAACCTTCTTATATACACAAGAATCATGATCATTTTGAATGAAATCATATACCATTATGATCTCATCAAAACATTGGTTCCAAGTACGTCATGCTTGCTTCAATCCATAAATGGATCGATTTAACTTGCAAACCTTGTTTGCATGTTTTGGAACGACAAAACCGTCAGAATGTTGTAAACATCCTCCAAAAGGTTTCCGTTAAGGAAAGCGGTTTTGACGTCCATATGCCATATTTCATAAATGAAATATGCAACATTAGCAAGCATTATCCAAATGGATTTAATCATGGCAATAGATAAAAGGTTTCGTCATAGTCGACATTATGTCGTTAACGATGCCCTTTCTATACAAGCCTAACTATGTACATTTATATGTTGCCATCCATGTATGTCTTCCTTAAAGACTCATATAGGGCCAATAGGCACAATGCCTTCTGGTACATCAACCAGTGTCCAAACTTGGTTGTATACATGGATGCCATTTTGGACTTCATGGAACTTTGCCATAAAAGGAGTCGATACATTGTATCACTTCCTCATACGTAGCCGGTTCATCTTCCTCAATAAGATTGATATCTACATGAGGTGAGATCAGAAACCCATATCTCCCAGGTTGTTTTCTGACTCTCTCCGACCTACACGGTTCTTGTGTATTCGAAGATTATTGGTATAGTTTCATCCGTGATGAACTATTGATGTTCCGTGAGCACTCGGTGCCTGGAATAGTATTACTCTAATTTTCATCGAGTTTTACTTTCTTCCCACTTACCACTGCATATAGGAATTCCTCTTAGGAAAACCGCATGGAGAGCAACAATTATATTGTTATATTGTGATTTGTATAAGTACTATACTTTGGTTTCCCTAGGACAACCTACAAATAGGCACTTATCCGAATTGGGTTCTAGTTTGGTATCATCCAAACATATGCCCAACATTCCAAATCATCAGGAATGAGAAACCCGGTTTCTTTCTTGTTCATATCTAATATGAATTCTGTCTAACAGATTTTCATGGAACCTTATTCAAAATAAGTATTGCACTATTTAATGCGTATCCTCAGAAGGAAATTGGTAGGTCAGTACGACTCATCATTAACCTTACCATATCCAACAAAGTTCGGTTTCTCTGTTCGGACACACCGTCAAATTAAGGTGTCCCGGGAGGAGTCCACTATAAAAGAATACTATACTCTTTCAAGTAATCTTGAAACTCATATGTTCAAGTATTTTACACTATGGTCATACCATAATATTTTTAATACTTTTACCGGTCTGTTTTCTTACTTCGTGTCGAAGCCCTTTGAATTACTCAAAAGTTTCTGACTTGTGTTTTATAAGATACACATAACCATAACGCGATGCCACATCCATAAAGGTTACAAAGTATTTATATCCACCTCTATCCTAGCTAGACATGGGCCCACTTACGTCACTATGAACGAGGGCTAACAGATCGGTGGCACTTGCACTTTTATAAAGTAAAAGGTGTTTTAGGCACTTTGCCTAATAAACTAGATTCATAGACATCATTTGAATTAGAATAAGATCCGTCCTAGTATCCATTCTTCGAAAGTATGGATATACGAGTCTTGTTTAATGTGTCTCAGACAACAATGCCACTTTTAAGTCTCAATAGATTTTTTCAGTTTGAGCTTTTGTTTGTCATTTTATATGTTTGAGATTCTTTTATATTCTAAATATAAATGTTGTTATTCACATCTAATGTGTTTATCTCAATATCATATTTATAAACAAAACACTTAGTGTTCTAGAATATAAAGGTATACCCGCAACGGGTTAAACTAGATACAGAGATAATATTCCTAGTCAAACTAGATACATTATAACAGTCTCCTAATTTAAGTACATGCCCAAATGGAAGTTCCAAAACTTAGGTTTCTACGGCCAAATTAACGACTCATGTCCTATTTCCGACTCATAGGTCGATCTCAACTGAGGCCAGTCTCCTGCTAATCAAAAGATCCCACACATCAGTATATATATTTATGTACCACATCCAGTATCTAAAATCCAATTTTAAAACCAGCAATGGATATGTTTATAACAAACATACCTGAAGTCGGAGCCTTGCCCGTCTTCACTTCCTTCATGTCTGCCTTTGTTCATACGGTAGTCACGCTTCTAGTGACCCCGTTTGCCACAGTTTAAGCAGAAATCTTGGGATATGTCATTTGTCTTCCTAGAAGACCGTGACGATTTAGCCTTTGCCCCTATATCATATCCTTAGAAGCCTTCGGCCAAGCCTTGACCTTCTGGGATGTTGAAGTAAGATGCACCTTGCGCTTCTTGCCCTTTTGCAAGCTCTGGCTCTGTCTTATTGAGTATAGCCATTAACTCTCCAAGAGTTTTCTTTTGCAATCAGTACTTCTAAGATTTAAGAATAGATCTATGAAGATCCTTTAATTTCAATATCATAGTATAAAGATCTAATCCTTAGTTCTGACGAAGAAATTAAGGAGTGTTTGCGGCAAACATAACTGATTGAGCACTAAAGTTTTCATCACGATTAGTCTTCCAAAGCTCATGCTCTACTATTTGTTCAACTCCGGGCTTAGGCCCGAGAGGTCGCTCTATCAATTAGATTAACTTCACAACTCCCAGGACTATCTTGAGATTCATATCCCAATATGAAAATTTATGTCGTTAAAGACATTTTCACCTAGGATTATGTCATTTGACGTTAATCTCTCAAGTCATCTTGATTACTATAGTCCAACTATCCAATCAATGATTTCGGGTACAATCTAATGTAATGATTACTATAGTCTAACTATATAATTAACTACAATTTGATTAGTTAAATTCAAATATATTGATTACTATAATCCAATTATATAATCAACTATAAATGAAGTAGTTTGAATACAGTCCAACTGTTTAATTAAAACAACAATTGAATATTAGTCTAACTAATATATATTTAATTTTTTAATGACGAAAAATAAAATGAATGCGTATTGGAAAGTATTAAACGAAATTGCAAATTTAATACTTGCCTCCCACTATTTTTCGGCGAGCCTCTAACCCTCTGTGGAGTACTCGGGAAACCTAGATTCCTACTGGGCTAGGATCCCGTTAAATAACACACAACCTTGACTTTGGCCAACAAGTTGTATGAAACTTAACTAGGTAGATCTCTAAGATCAATTGGATCCCATCCAATTCCTAGATCCAGTAGGTAGACCTCCAAGTCCCAAACATATATCCAATATATGCCAATATATCTGATATATTGCCTAACCTTTTCCTCTGAATCAAGTAAGCCTTGGCTTTGGCTCAACAAGCTTAATGAAACCAGTTAAGCGTGACCCATTGACAGTGGGAAAGCTTCGTAATCGAGGTCGATGAACAAGAAGTGACCTTGACTTTGGTCAATAAATCACAACTTGCCCAAGACGTACGATATGGAACAAAGCTTTCATGATTCAAACACATTCGCAATGGACAAAGGTCTTGACTTTGGCCAACAAACCAGTGCCAATCTTTGATCTTGAGAGAGAATCACTCAATAGAAGGAAAAACTCTTAATATAAAATGAGGTTTTTGTCACGATTTGGCAACCAATTTATTATCTTTAATTAGGTCTCATCATACACCCTTAAACATGCATTCTAAAAGCATAATAAGGCGCAAATAAAATAATAATGATATGCGGATGGATGTACAACAAATTATTCCTAGAACAAATCTCTACATTTCCTCTCCCCGGCTAGCACTATTCTAACTTCTACCCAATTACATAATACAATAAAGAAACCTCCCTAACATTGAGGGGAATTTGTGAGAAGAGAATTACAGAGAGTCAAGAGATAAAGGCTGGACACGCAGGTCCAATTTAATAAATTCTAAATTTATTACAACATTTTCCAAAATTGCCCTCACCCTTCTAATATCCATCTGATATACATTATTCATACAATACATCCATGTATTCACACAAAGCATTCATTCAATTAATCTAATTCAATTAATTAATCTTTGAATTAAGTGATCATCCAATGTTCAAACAACGATTTGATTTGTGTGAGTCCAACTCGTTTAAGAATAAGTACTCAAAGTGCGTATTCTTGAATTATATCGAACTACAATTTTAAATCCAATTTAAATTATATTCAATACTAATTCATATTTAATTCCAAATTAAATAATTACTCTTTATTAATGTGCCTTTACGACTTAGATTCTAAATCTAATCTTAATGGGTCTCAAAGGCCCAATTAACATCCAATGTTAATTTAATTAAAGTCCAATGGGCTTTTAATTAATTCATAAGGCATGGGCTTTGGCCAATATGGGTCAAACCCAAATGCCAAGGCCCAATAAATGAATCACCCTATTTGCCATAAAATTAATTTTGGCCCATTAGGCCCAATTAAATTTAAAAGGCCCATTTATTATATTTGGATTTTATGGAATGGTTTTAGGCCCAATTTGGATCCAATCCAATTGTCTTAAACCAACTTGGCACAACCAAGCCCATAAGGCCCAAATATAACATCAATAGCCCAATTCCAAATTGAAGCCTAATTAATTAAATTCCAATATTCCAAATATCAAATTTTTTTTAATTAAAGTGTATGGCCATAATTAATTAGTTAAATTAACATTTCCAAAATACCAATTTAATTAATTAATCATGCTTTATCATTTTCAATTCATGTCCAACACAATTGAAGCAAAATCAACTCATAACATGCTTCTCTATCTCACAGCATTTTGGACATTTTATATCCGATTTTGATTTCAATCCAATTAAATCACAAATCAATATATTCATCCATTTTAAACACATCCAATGGTCTAAAAAAAATCAAAAAATCACCATGAGCATCTAGGGTTCTATATTCGGCCATGCTCATCAAATTAGGGAAAAATTATCTAATCAATTTTTATCCAAATTAATCATGCATAACTCTAAGTTATCATAATCCAAACATAACCAAACACTCAATTTGACGAAATCATGCTCCAAGCAAAAATACCTAAATTCAAGTTTATAAACCCTCATTCATTTCATGCTTAATTTGGCTTTGATACCATTGTTGGGTTCTCCTAGAACATGCCAATGATCTATTAAGCATAAAATTGTGTGAATTAACAAAGTAAGTTGCTGAAATATAATCACTTTGATCAGCTAAGGGATGTAGAGAATACAAAAATTTCCAACCTTTATGTAGTGCTCCAAGCTCCTCTTTGTATGAATGGTCAACTTCAAGCTTGAACTTTGAATTCAAAACTCAATGGGAAAGTTTCCCTAACACCTTTGTAGACTCCTTTATGTGCTAGAACTTAAGAAATTTTGAAGCTAAATTTCCAAGAGGGGAGAAGCAACTCACGGCAATAGCTTATATAAGGGAGAGAGTTTTTGATTTTTTGTGTTGTGTAAATGTAAAAATGATTTTCCAAAAGTCAATTACCTTTTACCAAAATCAAGTTTGGTAAATGTCATTCCAAATGACGAAAGGTGTCTTACAAGTTACCAAAAAATCTTCACTAACTTCAATCACCAAAAAGTAAGTGAGGTTGACTAGTGATGTGACTTGATATGGGCCCCACTTTAATTCAAAATTCGAGTGGGCCCGCAAAACACATATTGGGCTCGGGTTCGTTAATTCTGAATTAACGAATTTTCCGTTGCGACTTAATTAAATCAAATTTAATTAAATAAATTATGCATAGCAAAATTACTATTAAAGTCGCTTACGAATTAATTCTAAATTAATTCGTTTGCCCGAATTAAAATCCAATTTTAATTCCGCTTTGAAATCTAATTTCATTTAATATATCGAATATATTATTTTAATCGATTAATTCCAAATTAATCGTTCTCTCTATTCTAATCGAATTTTATCCTAGATAAATTCTCACCGTAATTAATCCTAGATTAATTTTCTCTCTCTCATAATTAATCCCAGATTAATTCTGTTCGAGTCATTCGTCATCGGTGAATCTTCGGGAAGCGACCCATGAGATCTCTGGATATATTGGTAGTAAATCCGATCGTCGGACTATCCGAACACGTGCGTACCTCGTACCACGTTCTTATCGATTTACAAGACATTGTTAACTTCTAGTAAAGCGTCATGCCTACCCAATTCTCCAGAAATATTCTTTTAAGGAATATGTAATCTTTGTCAGGCGTAGTATCTGAAGTATTGCGTATTACGATCCAGTATCAGATGTCACATGCTAGGCCTAGGGCTGGAATTATGTCTGCTCCGTACGAAGCATATGTCGGATCTCTGGTAACTAATCTCTATAATCGGATAATCATGACCTAGTCATATTATCCCGATGACTGCAGTACTTAAGAGTACTAGTTCTGTATCATATGTGATCATCATCTCCATATGACTGAAGTGATACTTCCATCTTGACATCACAACCAATACACTACGATTCTCAGTATACCCAAATAAGGCGTATACAGAATCTGTTAAAGCCCCGGACGACCAAAACCAAAGTATACTGATTGTCGCAAGTATTAGCGGTGCAAGTCTAAAGTTAAGACCAAATACACCTACCCTGATTCGGATTCTCATAGACACATAGTCATACTACCAATGGGATTCCGAGGGGTCTATCCAGAGTGAAGCTGTTTCCGTACCATCGGTAAACAGAACCTCCTATTACATTTGCATGAGTATCCAATACCCAAATATATGAGAACTATGTCGTTACGCTTCCATAACACGCACAAGTGTAATACTAGTCTATTCCGCATTATCGATGTCCAGTCTCGATAATACTACGACTAGGGATATTTAATGATCACACCTTCGTAGATTGATACTGTCTCATATCTTATTAATTCGGTACTAATAATATGGACTTTTATCATTTATTTATCCCGGTAATCCAATTACAAATGATAAAAAAGCAATTTCATTTGTCACATAGTTTATTTGTACAACAACACCATGTTCTGTACAAATAGTGATTCTGTGGGTCATAATTGCCCAACATCTTCCACCCCTTTATATAGGTTTCTCAACCTATTGTTACACCAACTCATAACGTTACCTCACGTCATACTGCCATTGTCGCCCATGCTGATTTTCCCCAACTGGTCTGCAACAGTGGCTTTGGCCATCTGACACAACCACCCTCTTCCATCTGAAAAACAATCATTCTCACATTTACCCTCTGCTACACGTTCTGCCCATGTGACAACCTACATTTCAACCACTCCCACACTATTTCGTGTGTCAGGAGATAATCCTTTGTCGTGCTCCCAATTTATCAGACTTATGGTGGCTCAAACACTTATGTAGGGCTTACATCATTCATATACAAGTACAAGATACTGCAACCCCACTCTCGGTCTTCGGGTCGGCATGCCGAGGTGAATGGTGCTGGACCATCTTCCTCACTTCTTTACCAGGTCGGGTCAGTAGTCATGGACCACGTCGGGTCAATAGTCATGGACCATGTCGGGTCCGCCTTCGCAGATGCTTAAGTTCAACCGGTTGTGATACCTTTTTACCAGGTCGGGTCTGTATCCCAACCTATACTCCTCAACATGTCCTTCCCATAGATATCCCTCTATACCTCGGGTTCAGACCTTTAGTCTGACTCCTTATTCTCTAAAGGGCCTTGAACCATCTGCTGCGTAAACCCTATTGTACTCCTCTTCGGGCTTCAAAGTTCATCGGGGCTGAAAATCACTATCAACAATATTTAATTAATTTGATTAATTAAATTTTAATTAAATGAGATAATATTTTCAAAAGTTGAAAATTTAAAAATCATTTTTGATAATTAGAAAATTAATTTTTGATTAATTTGATTAAACAAATATTAATAAGATAATACTTTATTCAAATTTATCTTAATTTCAAAAGTTGAAATCATGATAAAAGAATTTGAAATATAAAATATTAAAACTATTTCATAAATTAAAAGATAAATATCTAATCATTTTATCTTTCAAGGGATAAAGATGAAGTGATTTTGTTTTGGTTTTTTTGATAGAAAGAAAAGCAAAAAGCGATCTAAATTTTAGAATTTGGTGTATGATAAAAAAGCAAATCCTAAGAGAGATCAAAAGAGTGGAAAAACGTGTGCTGGGGTGAGAGAATTTTTTATTTTATTTTTTGTTTTGTTTGTTTGTTTGTTTTAGTTTTGAGAAAATCAAAATAAAATAGAAATATGGATTTGTCCAATGTGTTGAGTACACAAATCCTTCAAAAATAAAATTAGAGTGTTCTTCACAATTATTTTCACGCCCACATGTGCCGTTGAATGTGAGGAGATAAAAAGAAGAAAATCGTGGTTCAAAGAATCGTGATTCAAAGAAATTCAGATCTACATGTATATTTTCTTCTTAAGATCTAATTATTTTTATATTATAAATATACTAGAAAATATGGATTCGGTTTTCCAATATTCATGCAATTTTTTTTTTATATTATAAATATATTTACGCTGCGCATTCTGAAAACCAACATAATGTCGATAGACTTCCTATCATTATTATGATATTTATATTATATAAACTTAAGACTTGAGACTTTTAAATGAAAATCGAGACGTGAGTATGAGATAAGATTGACAACTTAGAAAGTGAAAGTTTGCTACCTTGACTATCATTAAGAACGTAGGTCACGTAAACAAACAGCTTTCCAAGCCTCTGCCTAAAATTCAAATGTTAGTAATTTATTTATTAGAAAAAAAAAATTGAATTCGGGCATTGAAGTGGGAAAGTTTGAAATTGAACCTACATCTGTATTTTAGTTCTTCATCCATTTATTTCTATAACAATGATAGATGTACTGCTCCTTCTGTACAAAATCAAAGTTGAATTACGATTTAAAATTAAAATTTTGATTTAATTAAATATTTTTTTATATATACAATCTCTCTGAATTAATTTAGAATTATAATTCGGTACTCATTTTATATTAAAAAAATACATCTATCTCTATTCTTATTTCTAAACAAAGAAACACAGAGACCATATTGGAGTTCGTGTAATAATAAACTGTTGTGTTTAATATAATCTAAAGATCTATCAAAGCCAAGTACGGCCTATCTAGATCTAGATCGAATTCAGAAATATATATTTTTTTAATTCATTCTTTTATATTTTTAATTCTATTATATATATATATATACACAGAAATAAATAAAAATTTCCGAATCCAAATATCTAGAACTCCAACCCATGCAAATTCAGATCCAAATATTCCTAAATTCGTGTGGACCTACCGGATCCGAAACTTTTTCACATCCTACGGCGATGAGTAGGTTAATTAGAAATAGGATAGAGGCCAAAGATGTTTAAATCTTTGTATCTACTGAGAGACATGGAAAGGCAGAAAAGAGATTTCGAGGAAAGTCATGAGGCGCACACAGGCATCCCACGACAACAACCAACATTGGAGAAAGCAGTCCCACTTTCCAAAGTTTATTAATTAATTTTGTCATTTTATTATTAACTATAAAACATAATTCAAAAAGATCCAAATTTATATCATTTTGGGTCGTCGTATGCAAGCCATGCGTTCTTTAAAGAATAACAAGAAAGAGAACGCCATGTTCCTTCACTTCACGCCAAACCGCCCCTATTCCTTTTACATTGCTTGATGTGCTTTCCAACTACTTTTTTTTTTAATTATGACTTATTATGTATGATAGTGCACTTATTTTGAAATTTCGAGAAGAAAAATAGATAATTATTAAATAACATAATCTCCCATCTCTTGTCTCAATTGATGTGATTTGATGGTAAATGACTTAAAAATTGGTTGTCATGTCATGGATTCAAGTCCTAGAGAGTGCATTTCTTATAAGAGCATGAGACAGTAGGAGGTTTTAACTGATCCGCTTAAATCTGGGTCAGGTACTTTAGCGGCAGAGTTTCCAACATTTCAAAAAAATTAATAATCTACCCTCTCTTATTAATATAAAAGACAAGTTCTTTATTGATTTTGAATTTAGTCATGCTTTCTTAAAAATTATTCTAATTGTTATGACATTGGATAAAACAAGAGGCTTTGAGATGTGAAGAACACTATCTTTAAGTATTAATTGTCTCCACTATTTTACTACAGGGTTAAGACAATGTACCTTTAGGATACAATAAAACCTAGAATTCTAATAACATCAAACTTCATTAAATTCTATGCATAATTTCTGAAGTTCATTTACAAAGAGAAAAATGAAATTAAGTACTCTATTAATGAACGTAAGACACATACACATATATCATCATAGGATTTTGACAGTTATAATTGAAAAGACACACTTTCAGACCAACCAGTATGTCTGAAACTTAAATCAAATTTAACTGTAAAAATAATTAATTGAATTTTGAAAATAAATAAATTATTATATATGATTTCGAAATTAATATATACACACACATAAAATAATACACACACACATAAAATAATAATACACACACACGCGTGCTAAGTGCCCAAGTGCCATCATAGATTTACATATATATAAAATCAAAATTATATATATATATATATATATATATATATATATATATATATTCATCATATCTATAAATATTTTAAACTAAACCTTTTGGTTTCCCTCCAAATTCCAAATCCTTTGATTTCTATCAAACTTCTACCAAATCAAATTAATTTATTGTATCTCATAATATAAGTGTATCAATCCCTTTTACTTTAGCTAGTGAATTTCCTTTTTGTCAACTTTCCTAATACTACAAGTTAAACACAACAATCCTATACTTAGCTTGTAATATTAGGTTAAACTATGTTTCATGCTTAAAGAGAAAGTATTTTTGATTTAAACCACTCCTTAGTGTAAGCATTTCAAAATTCTATAAAATCATGATGGCAAGTAGCTTAAATCAAGATTTTATTAAACAGAATCGAAAATACTACACACATGATCTATTGTTGCATAACAGAAATTCTCCATTAATTTAGCACTATGGTGTGCTGTTGTAGGCAACCAAAAATAAAACCTAAACTCTTAAAAATATATGTAGTAGTGTGAGTAAGGATCGTTCTCACAAGGAGTATATAGTCTAATTTATGCCACATGAATAAAAGGGATTGGGAAGATTTGGAATTTAATGTAAATAATTTTAATAAACACAACTAAAGAAATATTCAAATCAAAGTATTAAAGTCAATCAAGAAGAGAAAAATCCTTTCTCTAAGTTAACATCCACCATTGAAATTTTACAACTGATCAGTAATGTAAAAATATATAAATCAACACTTTGAATATTCATCATTGGAATTATTTTCCTATCTCTCCTAAGTCTTAGTTAATTAGAACCTCCGTCACACGCGACTCGCACGTACAGCTTCTACCTCGGAGCATTAGAGCACTCCAACGCATGTCATGAGCAGATCGGTTCTGAGGTGCAAATTCAAATACTTGTAACTTTTTCATCCCTTGGTCAATCTTTATATGCACGCGATCGTCTTTAAGTCTACTTTCCAATGCAACTGACCTCGTGTAATTTTGAGTTCGCATGAGAATCTTATGCCTAGAATACCGAGCATTGTCGAAATTGTCCAATAATTGCCCAATTAGCATTGTTTGCGTTTACAGCCTTCAGTTGCATCCTAAATAAAAATATGAAAATAATGAGTTTATTTAGACACTAAATAAAATCATTAAATACTAAATATTAAGGGATAAAAATATAACACTTCGAATTCTCATCAAATTCCCCCACACTTAACCTTTGCTTTGTTGGAATTTCTACAGTCCCAAGGATCGATTATCAAGAAAGAAACATAATGCGAATACACGAGGAAGTTGCGGAATACTTACATCGAGCGGTTGAGCGATGCGACGAACACGAAAAAGCTTTTCTGCCCTCCTTGGTGGTCACGACAGTTCACTGGTTTGGTGTCCTCCAAATTCGGCAATGGTCATCCATGCAAGCTCCAAGCTTTGTGATGAAATTCCATGCTCATAAGTGGGTTTCCCTATCACCTTCGCAAGACCCTTTTGTGTGCTAGCACTCTTGATTTTTGCCACAAAAATCACTATTTCCTTCTTCATGACTCACGACAGTGAGCTGTGAAAAGAAGAAGAAATTTCAGCCCCTTGGGCGTGAAAATGGGAGAGGAAGAAAGAGAAGAGAGAGTTGTGTGTGTTGGTTGATAGATTGTGTATCTAATACACAATTGAATTATTAAAATTCATTTACCAAAAGTTGTATAAGCCTTTCCAAAAGTCAACAAGTTTTGGAGCCAAAATTTGGCAATTAATTGCTTCCAAGAACTCACATCAACTATTCACATCACTCAAAGTGACTAATGATTTGACGTTTGATGTGACTAGCGATTTGACGCTTGATGTGACTTACGGGCCGCACTCGAATTAGAAATGTGAATGCGCTCGCAAACACTCTCGGGCTTGGGTTCACTAATTCTAAATTAACGAATTTTCTGTTGCGACGTAATTAAATGATTATGCCTAGAAAAATCACTATTCACATCGCTAACGAATTAATTCTAAATTAACTCGTTCGCCCGAATTAAAATCTAATTTCAATTCCGCGTCGAAATCCAATTTCATATAATATATCGAATATATTATTTTATCGATTAATTCCAAATTAATCTTTATCTCTCTTTAAATGATATTTTATCCCAGATAAAATATCTCCGCAATTAATCCCAGATTAATTTTCTCTCTCTCATCTAATTAATCCCAGATTAATAAAGTGCGAGTCATACGTCATCGGTGAATCTTCGGGAAGCGACCCATGAGATCTCCGGATATGTTGGAAGTAAATTCGGTCGTCGGACTATCTGAACACGTAAGTACCTAGTACTACATTTTTACCGATTTAAAAGACAAGGTTGGCTTCTAGCAAAGCGTCATGCCTACCCAATTCTCCAGAAATATCCTTATAAGAATATATGATCTATATCAGGCGTAGTATACGTAGTATTGCATATTTCGATCCAGTATCGGATGATCACATGCAAGGCCTGGGGCTGGTATAGTGTCTGCCCCGTATAAAGCATATATCGGATCACTAGCAACTAGTCTCTTTATTATCAGATAATCATGACCAAGTCATATTATCCCGATGGTTGCAACCCTTATAGAACCAGTTCTGTATCCCTGCGCGATCATCATCTCCATATAAATGGAGTGATACTTCCGTCTTGACATCACACCCAACACACTACGATTCTCAATATACCCAGCAGAGGCGTACACAGAACCTGTTAAAGCCTTGGACGACCAAAAACCAAAGTATATTGATTGTCGCAAGTATTAGCGGTGTAAGTCTCAAGTTAAGACCAAATACACCTACCCTGATTTCGGACTTCCATAGACACATAGTCATACTACCAATGGAATTCTGAGGGGTCTATCCAGAGCGAAGCTGTTTCCCATACCATCGGTAAACACAACCTCCTATTACACTTGCATGAGTATCCTATACCCAAATATATGAGAACTATGTCGTTATGCCCTCACAACGCGCACAAGTGTAATACTAGTCTTTTACGCATTATCGATGTCCAATCTCGATAATACTCTGACTATGGATATTTAATGATTAATCTTTCGTGGAATGATACTGTCTCATATCATCTCAATCCAGGAACTAATCATAAGGACCTCCTATCATTTATACATCTTGGTGATCTGATCACAAATGATAAGAGAGCAATCTCCTTTGTCACATAGTTAATTTGTACAACAACACCATGATCTGTATAAATAGTGACGCTACGGGTCATAACTGTCCAACAATCTCCCACTTGGCCTATAGCCAGTCACTCGAGTGTCCTACACCCGAACTATGTACGGTTCGCTCAAATTACTGAGAAAAGACTTTCGTCAGCGGATTTGCATGATTATTATCTGATGTGATTTATTCGATCATCACATCGCCACAATGTATGATCCGAAAGAATCAGATGAATAGTCAAAGTATGTATATGGATCGTTGATGAGACCATTAATCCCTTAGCTTGTGCTGAAGCCTAGCTTAGCTGCTAACAGAACTATATCTAATCTAATTAGATTTATTATCGACCCAAATGGCTTCTATTGCCGCCTCAGCCGCAGCAATAACCCGCATTTGTTGTTTATTCGGTAACAGTATCTTGCTTGGAAGATTTCCAGTTCACTGTTCCGTTATTCAAACTGTATAGTACCGTTGCTACGACTTATAGTCGTTATATCGGTTTGGAAACTTACAACAGTGATCCCAGTCACTTCAAGTTCTTCATCTCCATAGATTAAGACAGCATCCTTAGTTCTCTAAGATACTAAAGGACGTTCTTAACATCAATCCAGTGACCATCACTAGGATTGGCCTGATTGTGAATCCATATGCGCAAAGCGTATGAGACATCAGGTCGCGTACATTTATTTCAATGTACGAGTTCTCGGAGAGTGTCTACAACTTTAAATCTATCCCAGTAGATCTTTATTCCTAGGATAAAGGTTGTTTTCTCCCAAGTATTCTACGGAGAATTTTCTCGAAAGCCAAGCTTTCGCCGATTGTTTTATGGCAATTTCATTTCCAAGAAATGACATATTTTATCATTATTGTATAGCACAACGATTCTCAGTGCGCTCCCACTAACCTTCTTATCTACACAAGAATCATTTCGTTTTGAATTAAATCATATACTATTATGATTACATCAAAACGATAATTCCAAGAACTCAATGCTTGCTTCAATCCAACCATGGATCGAATAACCTGCAAACCTTGTTTGCTAGTCTTGATACGACAAAACAGTCAGGATGTTGTAAACATCCTCCGAAAGGTTTCCGTTAAGGAAAACAGTTTTGGCATTTAGCTGCCACATTTCATAAATGAAACATGCAGCATTAGCAAGCATTATCCAAATGGATTTAACGTGGCAACAGGTAAAAGGTTTCGTTGTAATCGACACAATGTTGATAACGATACATTTTCGCTACAAGCCTCGCTTAGTACGTTGGTATGTTGCCTTCCATGTATGTCTTCCTTGAAGACCTATATAGTACCAATAGGCACAATGTCTTGCGGTACATCAACTAGTTTCCAAACTTGTTGATATACATGGAATCCATATCGGATTTTATGGCATTTTGCCATAATAGGGAGTCGATACCTTGTATCACTTCCTCATACGTCGTTAGTTCGTATTCCTCAATAAGATTGACATCTTTATGAGGTGAGATCAGAAACCCATACCCCAGGTTGTTTCTGACTCTCTCCGATCTACGCGGTTCTTGTGTATTTGAAGATTACTAGTATAGTTTCATCCTTGATGAACTATTTGTGTTCCATTAAGGAATCGGTGCCCGGAATAGTATTACTCTGATTTTCATCGAGTTTTACTGTCCTCCCACTTACCACTGCATATAGGTATTCCTCTTAGGAAAACCGCATGGTGAGCAACAATTACATTGTTCTCTTGTGAGTTGTATAATTACTATACTTTGGTATCCCTAGGATAACCATTATTAGGCACTTATCTGATTTGGGTTCTAGTTTGGTATCATCCAAACATATGCCTAGCATACCCAAATCTTCAGGAATGAGAAACCCAGTTTCTTTCTTGTTCATATCTAATATGAAATCTGTCAAACATATTTTATGGAACCTTATTCAAAATAAGTTTTTCAATGTTTATGTGTATCTGTTGAAGGAAATGATAGCTCAGAGCGACTCATGATTAACCTTATCATGTCCAACAAAATTCGGTTACTCTGTTCAGGATGACGTGTTCCGGGAGGAGTCCTCATTGAAAGAATACTATACTCTTTCAAGTATATTAGAAACTTATTGCTTAAGTAATTTCATCGTGGTCTAACCGTGATGGTTTAATACTTTAGCCGATCTGTTTGTCTATTTCGTGTCGAAACTTTAAAAGTTTACGATTTGTGTTCTTCAAAAGAAACACATAACCATAACACGATGCCACATCTGTAAAGGTCATGAAATATTCATATCCACCTCTAGCCTAGCTAGACATGGGCCCATTTGCTTCACTATGAACTAGGGCTAACAGATCGGTGGCATTTACACTTTTACCAAGTAAAAAGTGTTTTAGGCATTTTGCACAATAAACTATATTCGTAGACTTTATTTGAATAGAATCAAATTAGTCCTAGTACCCACTCTTCGAAAGTGTGGATTACGAGTCTTGTTTAATTGTGTCCAAGACAACAATGCCATAATAAAGTTTCTTCTGATCAAATCAGTTTGTGCTATTTGTTTGTCATGCCATATGTTTGAGATTTATTTATATTCAAAATATAATTCTGTTATTCACATCTAATGTGTTTATCTAAATATCATCTTTATATAATGAAACACTTTAGTGTTCTAGAATATAAAGGTATACCCGCAACGGATTAAACACTGATATAGAGATAATGTATCTAGTCAAACTAGTTACATTGAACATTTTCTAAATTTAAGTACATACCAAAGGGTAGTTCCTAAAGTTAGGTATCTACGATTAAAACAGCGACTTTCGTCCCGTTTCTAATTCGCAGAGAAATCTCAACTGAAGTCAGTATCCTGCTCATAGCAGATTCTTCACATCAATCTATATTTATGTACCACACTAAGTATTTAAAATCTAATTTTAATACTAGTAGTGAACATATTAATGACAAACATATTTGAAATCGGAGCCTTGCACCGTCTTCAGTTCCTTCATGTCTGCTTTGTCCAAATGGCAGTCACGCTTCCGCGTCCCGTTTGCCACATTTAGGTAGACATTTTGGGATATGTCCTTTATCTTCCCAGAAGAATATAATGGTTTTGCCTTTGCCCTTTTCACATTCCAGAAGGCTTTGGCCAAGCCTTGGCCTTTTGGAATATCGAACTAAGGTGCGCCTTGCGCTTCTTGCCTTATTGCAAACTTTGGCTTTGTCTCCTTGAGAATAGCCATTAACTCTCCAAGAGTTTAAATTGCAATTTAGTGCTTCTAAGATCTAAGGATAGATATTTGAAGATCTTTCAATTTCATTATCATACTTTAAGGATCTAATCCTTAGTTCTGATTTAGAAATTAATGAGTCTATTTTGCAAGCTTAATGGATTAAGCACTAAAGTTATCATCATATGAATCTTCCAAAGATCATGCTCTACTATTTGCTTAACTCCGGGCCTAGGCCTAATATGTTATTTTATCAAATAAAGTAACTTATTAGTTTCCAGGACCATCCTGAAATTTTATTCCCAATTTGAAAATTAAAGTTGTTTAAATACATTTTCCCCATGACTATGTTTTAAATGCCAACATTTCAATTTTATCTTGATTCTAATAGTCCAACTATTTAATCAACGATTTTTATGTACTATTTATTATAATGATTACTATAGTCCAACTATATAATCAACTATAATTTAATAGATTAAATTCAATTATATTGATTACTATAATCCAATTATAAAATCAACTATAAATGAAATAGTTTGAATACAGTCCAACTATTTATTAAAACAACAATTTTAAATATTAGTCCAACTAATAAATAATTTATATGACGAATAATTTGATATGAGCGCGTATGGCAAGTAATTAAATGAATATTGCAAATTTAATACTTGCCTCCTACTATTTTTCGGCGAGCCTCTAACCCTCTGTTGAGTACTCGGGAAACCGTGTTTCCTAGTGGGCTAGGATCCTGTTAAATAACACACAATCTTGACTTTGGCCAAAAAATTGTATGATAATTAACTAGGTAGATCTCTAAGATCAATTG
>SKCR01008782.1:0-23692 GCA_019454045.1 Zanthoxylum bungeanum | reverse complement strand
CCTTATAGGAATATGTGATCTATATCAAGCGTAGTATACCGTAGTATTGCATATTTTGATCCAGCATCGGATGATCACGTGCTAGGCCTAGGGCTGGAATTGTGTTTGCCCCGTACGAAACACATATCGGATGTCTGGTAACTAGTCTCTATAATCGGATATACATGACCTAGTCATAATATCCCGATAGCTCGAGCATTTAAGAGAACAAGTTCCGTATCCTATGTGACCATCATCTCCATATGACTGGAGTGATACTTCTATCTTAACATCACACCCAACACACTACGATTCTCAATATACCCAGCATTGGCGTACACAGAACCTGTTAAAGCCCTGGACGACCTCAACCAAAATATATTGATTGTCGCAAGTATTAGAGGTGCAAGTCTCAGGTTAAGACCAAATACACATACCCTGATTTCGGACTTACATAGACACATAGTCATACTACCAATGGAATTCCGAGGGGGTCTATCCAGAGCGAAGCTGTTTCCCATACCATCGATAAAACACAACCTCCTATTACACTTGCATGAGTATCCTATACCCAAATATATGAGAACTATGCTGTTGTGCCCTCACAAACGCGCACAAGTGTAATACTAGTCTTTTACGTATTATCGATGTCCAATCTCGATAATACTCTTACTAGGGATATTTAATGATTTATCCTACGTGGACTGATACTGTCTCATATCATTCTCTGTCCAGGAACAAATCATAGGGACCTCTCATCATTTATACATCTAGGTGATCTAATCACAAATGATAAGAGTGCAATCTCTTTTGTCACATAGTTAATTTGTACAACAACACCATGTTCTGTACAAATAGTGACGCTATGGGTCATAATTGTCCAACACAACTGAGCGCACCTTTTTTATACCTTAAGGTACGTGCGAACGAGTTATGGTGCATGACTGACTGTCAAATGGATTTCCTATTGTAGATTCCCCAGATGGAGGGTGGAGCTAACTCTCTTAAATACCCAAGCCTCTTAGGCTATTATCGCCTTGGTGACAGGAATAAACAACAAGTCTTCCAAATTAGTCCATCACAACAAGCTACAGGTAATGATTGTCTAGGTGCCTTCGCAGCTTTTCCTTATAGAAAGGTAGTGAATGAAGGAAGACACCAAACCATCACCTAGCCTTAACAATGCCTTTGATTAAACCCCCTCAACCCACTATAGATGCGATTAACTAAAGCACAAATCATAATCACTACAAGACAGTATTTCGGGGCCAATTCTCTATCCCTAGTGGAGTCGCCAGACTGTAGACAACAGAACTTGACGACGCTGTTCTAGGCTCGCGGCCTACTTGGGAGTACGGAATATCCCGTGGGGGAACTAAACCGGAGAAATAACATGGAAAATGATTTAAGGCCGCACTCACCCCTCGCAAGGGAAGACTTCAAACTGTTGGGTTCGGAATGGTCCCTTACTTATGCCACTTGTAATGAAATGATTTGTGCAATAACTTAACTGAATCTACGCAACATATATATCTGAGAATAACCTAGATCTAGTTCGCATTCATGAAAGTAAATCCTACGTCTAAGTTTGCATGCTTTGAAAGTAAGTTATCATAACGGCAAACATACAATATCACACAATGGGCATGTTGAATTATCAAATATAAAGAATAAATAACATCCTAAACATAAACTTAAATTAAATTCCTATTGCGAAAGAAAATAACTATAACATGCATAAAGAAACAACGTACTAATGACTAAATCATGCTTAAGGAATAAATAACATACTAGCAACCTAATCATGCTCGAATACAAGGTTGGATGAAACAAAATACGTGTGTCTCTCAAGTGGAACGTGGCATTGTATCCTGAGTGCAAACCACAATACCATCCATTCGGATTCGGCTACGGAATTTACGTCCGGGTTTCCATCTGATATACCGCAAGAGAGAACACATATTCCAATCATCCGGAAATCACATCATGCACCAATCCACAATACTCTTGCGAAATAAAGTAATAAATAAATAGAAAATAAAGGATAATAAATAAAAGGGGTGCCCTCAGGTCTAACCTCTTAAGTCGTCTCTCGGAAGCGCGTTACACGGCCGTCGGAAGGGTTGATGCTCCGTAACTCCTCCGGTTCACTGGTTCAACATTTTCCTTCGCTGTTTCACTGTTTGGGCTGCTCTTTTTACTCCGTTTTATGGTGTTTCTGGTTACGGTTTAGGCTTACTATTTTGCGTTAATGTGGGACTGTTTTGGCTTACGGTTTGCGGGTTAAAACAATGCAGTTTAGGGCAGGTTTTGGGGTTAAAACAGTGCAGTTTTAGGCTGATGATTTACGGCGGTTTTGGGCTATTTTCAGTGCAGTTTTCGGGGGTTAGGAGGCTGTGTTTCAGGGGGTAATTCTCAGTTTTGGAAGGGCTGTTTCACGATAGTTTATGGAGGGTATATGCGGCAGTTTATGACGTTGAATGAGGGGTTTGGGGTAATGGCTTTGCGTGAAGATGAGGGCAGATTTATGGTGTTGTGGCATGGAGTTTAAGGCTGATTTGGAGGGGCTTTATATGGCATGAAGCAAAGGGACTTGCGTGAGTGGAGGGTTATGTGGCGTGAATGATGAAGGCTGTTGTGGAGGGTTTATTGATGCGTAAGTTGAAGGCTTGTGGAGGGTTTATTTGCGTGAAGTGGTTGAATGTTTGTGGAGGGTTTAGGGACGTGATGAGGCTGTGGCTTGAAGTTGAGGCAGTATCGTGAGAATGAGCTAGGGCATTTTCTTTGTGTTTTCATGAGAATGAGCCAGAGGTTTCAAGGTTGGGTTTAGGCTTATTTTTATAGGCAAAGAATGGGGTAATCCTTGTGCGAATAGGGAAAGGATTTGGCAATTATGGGAAATATCTTTTAATTTGTGTATCATAAGGAAATGATATCTTTAATTATGGATGTAATTTGTTTTAGTTAGGAAGATGATTATTGGGTTTTGATTTGATTTCATTTAGCTTAGGCATGTGATTTAATTTAATTAGGAATGTGATTTATGAGATTTGATTTATTTAATTTAGGAATGAGATTTTTTTTGATTTAATTGGATTTGATTTAATTTAATTTGATTTAATTTAATTTTTGACATGTGTTTTAAATATTTTAATTATTATTGGATGTGATTTAATTAGCTTGGGCTAGATGGGCGTGTGGCTTTGGTTTTGGGCTAGGTGGGCGTGTGGCTTTGGTTTTGGGCTAGGGATGTGTTTTAAAACATAGGTCCAACAAGCAAACCTGAAGCTAAACAAGCGAATTAAATCCAATAAGATGTCAATTCCTGACTCTTCCCTTCCGACGTCCGTTTCCCGCGACTTCCATAATTTAAAGAGGTAGTGTCTCCATGTGAGACTCATCATTGGGACTTACATGCAAAAATGCAGTGCCTACATTTCTAGGACACGTATTCAAAAATAATCAAATCTAGCACTTTGGGAGTCAATTAAAGGTGATAGGGAAACTCACTCAAGAGTTTGGAACTCAAAAGGAGGGCTTGGAGCTTCTACAACAAAGAAAAAAGTCTTGAACTTCATCCGATCAAAGTGATTATTTCCGTAACTTTCTTTGATTTATTCACACAGATATCATGTTTAGAGATCCTTGGCATGTCTTGGACACTAAAAATGGTATCAGAGCCAATCAAAACTTCATTTCAATTTTAGGATTCCAAACTTTAATTTGGGGATTTTATGCTTGGAGTGTGAAAATTCGAAATTGATTGTTTGGGTGTGGTTGGATGATGATGAATTGGATTTGTGCATCATTGGATTTGTGAAATTGATTGGATCAAAAATTTCCCCAAATCCTAAGCCATGGCCGAATGGAACCCTTTGTAGTGCTCATGGTGATTTTTTGAAAATTAGCAATTGGATGTGTTGTTGGCATGAAATGTATGTTAAATGTTGATTTAATTAGATTGAAATCAAATTGCATGATAATTTCTTTGCCATTGCCGTCAGCCTAAGCATGTTGTAGAATTGATTTTGCTTCAATTTGTGTTGGACATGAATTGGAATTAATGAGCATGATTAATTGGATTTGGAAACATTAGATTACTTGATTAATTATGTTAATTACACTTGAATTGGATTAATATGTAATTTGGAATAATGTATTAATTTAATTTGTTGTAATTGGGCTTAATGGGCTTGGTTGGGCCAAGTATGGTTTTGGACAATTGGGTTAGATCCAATTGGACTTAAAACCATTTCCATAAAATCCAAATATGACAATTGGGCCTAATGGGCCTAAATTGATTTTTGGCATAGGGTGATTCCTATTTGGGCCTTGGCATCTTGGGTTTGATCCATAATGGCCAAAGCCAATACCTAAAGAATTAATTGAAAGCCCATCGGACTTTAATTGAATAGTATTGGATACTAATTGAGTCTTTGAGACCCATTAAAATTGAATTTGGAATCCAAGTCTAAAAGGCACTTTTTAAAAGTGTAATTATTAAATTTGGAATTAAACATGAATTAGTATTTGTTACAATTTAAATTGGATTTAAAATTGTAGTTCGATATAATTCAAGAATACGTACTTTGAGTATTTATTCTTAAACGAGTTGGACTCGCGCAAATCAAATCGTTGTTTGAACATTGGATGATCATTAATCAAAGATTAATTAATTAGATTTGATTGATTGAATAACATGATTTGTGTGAATACTTGGATGTATTTGTATGAATAATGTATATCAGATGGATATTAGATGGGTGGGGGTAATTTTGGAAATTGTTGTAATAAATTGTAATTTATTAAATTGGACTTGCGTGTCCAGCCTATTATCTCTTTACTATTTGTATTTCTCTTCTCATAAATTCCCCTCAATGTAAATGAGGTTTCTTTAATGTATTATGTAATTGGGTAGAAGTATGTAAAGTGCTAGCGGGAAAGAGCAAATGAAGAGATTTGTTCTAGGAATAAATTTGTTATATATTCATCCGCATATCATTATTAATTTTATCGCGCCTTATTATGCTTTTAGAATGCATGTTTAGGGGTGTATGATGAGACCTAATCAAAGATAATAAATTGGTTGCCAATTTATGCGGAAAAACCCTCACTATAATATTAAGCGTTTTTCCTTCCATTGAGTGGTTCTCTCTCAAGATCCAAGATTGGCATTGGTTTGTTGGCCAAAGTCAAGACCATTGTCCATCGCAGATGTGTTTGAACCACGAAAGCTTAGTTCATCGAAATGGATTACGAAGCTTTCCCACTGTCAATGAGTCACGCTTAACTGGAATCATTAAGCTTGTTGAGCCAAAGCCAAGGCTTAGTTGATTTAGAGGAAAAGGTTAGGAAATGTATATTGGATATATATCTCGGACTTAGAGGTCCACCTACGGGATCTAGGAATTGGATGAGATCCAAATGATCTTAGAGATCTACCTAGTTAAGTTTCATACAGCTTGTTGGCCAAAGTTAAGGTTGTGTGTTATTTAACGGGATCCTAGCCCACTAGGAAACTAGGTTTCCCTAGTACTCCACAGAGGGTTAGAGGCTCGCCGAAAATTAGTGGGAGGCTAGTATTAAATTTACAATTTCGTTTAAATACTTGCCAATACGCGCTCTTTTATTTTATTTATAATTGTAATAAATATATTAGTTGGACTAATATTGAATATTGCTTTCTTTGAACAGTTAGACTGTACAAGACACTACTCCACTTGTAGTTGGTTATATAGTTGGACTATAGTAACCATTACATTTTGAATGTACCCGAAATGGTTGATTGAATAGTTGGACTATTGCAATCGAGATGGCTGGAAAGATTAGAGAAACCTCTCGGGCCTGAGCCCGAAGTTGAGCAAATAGTAGAGCATGAGCTTTGGAAGACTCATCGTGATGATAACTTTAGTGCTCAATCTGTCATGCTTGCCGCAATGACTCCTCAATTTCATCGTCACAACAAAGGATTGGATCCTTATAGTATGATATTAAAATTGAAGGATCTTCACAGATCTAATCTTAGATCTCAAAAGTACGAATTGCAAAAGAAGCTCTTTCGCTCGCGTATGTCAGAGGGTACATCTGTCGAGCACTAGGTGTCGCAGATGATTGCTGACATTGAATAGCTAGGTTAGCTGGGCATTACCTACGAGGGTGAGACTTCCATAGATTTGATCTTACAGTCTCTGCCCGAATGTTGGGGCGGGTTCATCATGAACCAAGAGAAAAATCTTGGAGAGTTAATGGATATGCTCTATGAGGCAGAGCCATAGCTTCCAAAAGGGCAAGAAGCGCAAGGCGCATCTTACTTCGACATCCTAGAAGGCCAAGGCTTGGCTGAATGCATATGGGGATGTGAAGAAAAATGGACAAAGGCAAAATCGTCATAGTCTTCTAGGAAGACAAAGGACATATCCCAAGATGTCTGCCTAAACTGTGGCAAACGGGGTCACTGGAAGTGTGACTGCCATATGAACAAGGCAGACATGAAGGAAGTGAAGGCGATCAAGGCTCCGACTTCAGGTATGTTCGTTATTGTAATAAGCGTGTCCACTACTGGTTTTAAAAATTAGATTTTTGATACTGGATGTGGTACATACATATGTACTGATGTGCGGGATCTACTGATTAGCATGAAACTGGCTTCAGATGAGATCGGCCTGCGAGTCAAAAATGGGACGAGAGTCGCTGTTTTGGTTGTGGGAACCTAAGTTTTGGAACTGCTCTTTGGGCATGTACTTAAATTAGGAAACTGTTATAATGTCCCTAGTTTGACTAGAAACATTATCTATATATATAGTTTAACCCATTGCGGGTAAACCTTTATGTTCCAAAACACTGGGTGTTTTGTTTATAAAGATGATATTGAGATATACACATTATATGTGAATAACAATATTTATATTTTGAATATAAACGAATCTCAAACATATAACATGACAAACTAAAGGCTCAAATTGAGTAATGCGGATGAAACTTATCTGTGGCATTGTTGTCTAGGACACATCAACAAGACTCGTATATCCACATTTTGGAAGAGTGGATACTTGGACGGATTTGATCCTGATTCATATGATGTCTGCGAATCCTATTTATTAGGCAAAATGCTTAAAACACCTTTTAGTGGTAAGGGTGTAAGTGTCACCGAACTGTTAGCCCTCGTTCATGGTGACGTATGTGGGCCCATGTCTAGCCAGGCTAGAGGTGGTTATGAATACTTCGTAACCTTTACGGATGTTGCATCGCGTTATGGTTATGTGTGTCTTATGAAACACAAGTCAGAAAATTTTGATAAATTCAAAGAGTTTCGACACGAAGTAGAAAAACAGACCGGAAAAAGTATTAAAACATCACGGTTGGACCATGGTGGAAAATACTTGAGCAATGAGTTTCTCGATTACTTGAAAGAGTATGGTATTCTTTCACAGTGGACTCCTCCTGGAACACCTCAATTGAGTGGTGTGTCCGAATGGAGAAACCGAACTTTGTTGGACATGGTAAGGTCAATAATGAGTCGCACTGAGCTATCAATTTCCTTCAGGGGATACGCATTGAACAGTGCAATACTTATTTTGAATAAGGTTCCGTCAAAGTCTGTTGGACAGACTCCATATGAAATATGGACAGGAAAGAAACCGGATTTCTCATTCCTGAAGATTTGGGTATGCTGGGCATATATTAAACGTTTGGATGGTGCCAAAATAGAACCCAAATCGGATAAGTGCCTATTTGTAATTGGTTATCCTAGGGAAACCAGTAAATATTACTTACACAACCCAAAAGAGAACAAAAATATTTTTTGCTCTCCATGCGGTTTTCCTTAGAGGAATTCACATTTTGGAGGATGTTTTTATACAACATCCTGACGGTTTTGTCGTGCCAAAACATGCAAACAAGGTTTGCAAGTTAAATCGATCCATTTATGGATTGAAGCAAGCATCGCGTTCTTGGAACCAATGTTTTGATGAAATCATATTACAATATGGTTTCATTCAAAACAAAGATGATTCTTGTGTATATAAGAAAGTTAGTAGGAGCGCACTGATAATGATTGTCTTATACGATGATGATGTATTGCTTGTTAACAATGACATTCACATACAACAATCGGTGAAAGCTTGGCTTTCATTAAAATTCTCCATAAAAACTTGGGAGAGGCAACCTTTATTCTAGGAATAAGGATCTATTGGGATAGATCTAAAAGTTGTTGGCACTCTCCGAGAACTCGTACATTAACACATGGCGTTTGTCTATCTATGGACATGTGTCCTAAAACTCAAGATGAGAGAGATTCAATGAATCGGATCCCGTTCGCTTAAGCAGTCGGATCGGTCATGTATGCCATGACATGTACGCGACCTGGTGTCTCATATGCTTTGAGCATCTGTAGTCATTATCATGCCGATCCAGGTGATAGTCACTAGATTGATGTAAAGAACATCATTTAGAATCTTAGACGAACTAAGGATGTTTTCTTAATTTATGGAGATGTAGAACTTGAGGTCACTGGGTTCACCGTTGTAAGTTTCCAAACCGATAAAGACGACTGTAAGTCGCAATAAGGGTACATATTTTATTTGAACAACGGAATAGTAAGCTGGAAATCTTCCAAGCAAGATATTGTTTCCAATTCAACAACAAAAGAGGAAACATTACTGCGGGTGAGGCAGGAAAATAAGCATTTTGGATCTATAAAATTCCTAATTAGATTAGGAGTAGTTATGTTAGCAGCTGAGCTAGGCTACAGCACAGACTAAGGAATTACGGTCTCATCAATGATCCAAGTATGTACTTCGACGGTTTCATCTGATTCATGAGATCACACATCGTGGCGATATAAAGATCGACAAAATCGTTACGGATGATAACCTTGGATATCCGCTGACGAAAGTGATATCTCAGCATAAGTATGAGCGACCCATACATAGTTCATGTGTTGGACACTTGAGTGATTGGCTATAGGCCAAGTGGGAGATTGTTGGACAATTATTACCTATAGCATCACTATTTGTAAAAGACATGGTGTTTTTGTACAAATTAACTATGTGACAAAGGAAATTGCTCTTTTATCATTTTCTAATTGGATTACTTGGATATATAAATGATAAAAGTCCATATGATTATTACCAGATTAATAAGATATGAGACAATATTAATCCACGAAAGGTTTAATCTGTTGGGTTTTCTAGGTCTAACCAAGATCATATTAAGCATATAAACGTGTGAATACATTAAAGTAAAGTTGCGGAAATACTCACTTTGATCGGCTTTCCGAAGCGAAGAACACAAAAAATTTCTCCTACATTATAGCTCTCGGCCAAGGTCCCTTTGTGCTCATTGTGTTGATTCGGCCAAGCCCTTGCATTTGATCTTCAAGCTCCAAGCTTTGTAAATGGATTCCATGCTCATGAATGGGTTTCCCTATCACCTTTGTAAGACCCCTTTGAGTGCTAGCTCTTGCGAAAATTTGCAACAAATCTTCAAGAAAATGAGCCCTAGGGTCACGGAAACAAGAGAGAAAATGGTGAAGGCCATTCGGCCAAGAAGAAAAGAAAAGAGAGAGAGTATTTTTTTTTTGGTTTCTAAAACCCTTAATCACAAAATCCTACACACATTTTGGTATTCGCTTTCCAAAAGCAATTTGGAGGGAAAAGAGCATTAATTACTCTCAACCACCTCCACCACCAAAAAGGTGACATGACACACATCACAAAAAGTGGATGTGACATGTGAGTGACTTGCGATGTGATTTGTGGCCGCACTTGATTCAAAATCAGAGTGGCCTCGCAAACACATTCCCAGGCTTGGGTTCGCTAATTCCGAATTAACGAATTTTCCGTTGCGACGTAATTAAATCAAATCTAATTAAATAATTATGACAAGCAAAATTACCATTCATGTCGCTAACGAATTAATTCTAAATTAACTCGTTCGCCCGAATTAAAATCTAATTTTAATTCCGCGTCGAAATCTAATTTCGTACAATATATCGAATATATTATTTTATCGATTAATTCCAAATTAATCGTTCTCTTTCTATAAATAATATTTTATCCTAGATAAAATATCTCCGTAATTAATCCTAGATTAATTTTCTCTCTCTATTAATTAATCCCAGATTAATAATGTGCGAGTCATACGTCATCGGTGAATCTTCAGGAAGTGACCCATGAGATCCCCGGATATGTTGGCAGTAAATCGGGTCGTCGAACTATCCAAATACGTACGTACCTAGTACTACATTTTTATCGATTTACAAGACATGGTTGGCTTCTAGAAAAGCACCGTGCCTACCCAATGCTCCAGAAATATTTTTAAAGGAATATGTAATCTATATCAGGCGTAGTATACGTAGTATTGCGTATTGCGATCCAGTATCGGATGTCACGTGCTAGGCCTGGGGCTGGAATTGTTTCTGCCCCGTACGAAGCACATATCGGATCTCTGATAACTAGTCTCTATAATCGGATAAACATGACCTAGTCATAATATCCCGATAGCTGCAGCATATAAGAGCACCAGTTCCGTATCTTACGTGACCATCATCTCCATATGATTGGAGTGATACTTCCATCTCGATATCACACCCAATACACTACGATTCTCAATATACCCAGAAGAGGCATACACAGAACCTACTCTGATTCAGACTTCCATAGTATATTGATAAAGCCCTGGACGACCAAAACCAAAGTATATTTATTGTCGCAAGTATTAGCGATGCAAGTCTCAGGTTAAGACCAAATACACCTACCCTAATTCGGACTTCCATAGACACATAGTCATACTACCAATGGAATTCTGAGGGGTCTATCCAGAGCGAAGCTGTTTCTGTACCATCGGTAAACAAAACCTCCTATTACACTTGCATGAGTATCCAATACCCAAATATATGAGAACTATGCCGTTATGCTCACATAACACGCACAAGTGCAATACTAGTCTATTCCGCATTATCGATGTCCAATCTCGATAATACTATGACTAGGGATATTTTAATGATTAAACCTTCATGGATTGATACTGTCTCATATCTTATCAATCCGGAACTAATCATATGGACTTTTATCATTTATATATCCCGGTAATCTAATTACAAATGATAAAAGAGCAACTTCCTTTGTCACATAGTTAATTTGTATAACAACACCATGTTCTGTACATATAGTGATGCTATGGGTCATAATTGTCCAACATAATCATTAAATATCCCTAGTTGTAGTATTATCGAGACTGAACATCGATAATGCGGAATAGGCTAGTATTACACTTGTGCGCTTTATGGAAGCTTAAAGACATAGTTCTCATATATTTAAGTATTGGATACTTATGCAAATGTGATAGGAGGTTCTGTTAGCCGTTGGATTGGGAACAGCTTCGCTCTGGATAGACCCATCGGCGTCCCATTGGTATTATGACTATGTGTCTATGGGAATCCGAATCAGGGTAGGTGTATGTGGTCTTAACCTAAGACTTACATCGCTAATACTTGCGAAAATCAGTATACTTTGGTTTTGGTTGTCCGGAGCTTTAACAGGTTATGTGTACGCCTTTTCTGGGTATACTGAGAATCGCAGTATATTGGGTGTGATGTCAAGATGGAAGTATCACTTCAGTCATATGGAGATGATGATCACGCATGGATACAGAACTAGTGTTCTTAAATCCTATAGCTATCGGGATAGTATGACTAGGTCATGATTATCCGATTACATAGACTAGTTGCTAGTGATCTGATATATGCTTCGTACGGGGCAGACACAATCCCAGCCCCATGCCTAGCATGTGACATCAGATACTGGATCGTAATACGTAATACATTGTATATTACGCCTGATACAGATTATATATATTCCATGTTGAATATATTTCTGGAGAATTGGGTAGGCATGGTGCTTTACTAGAAGCCAACCATGTCTTGTAAATCGGTAAGAATATGGTACGGGGTACGCACGTGTTCGGATGGTCTGACAAACATATTTACTGCCAACATATCCAGGGATCTCTTGGGTCGCTTCCCAAAGATTCACCGATGACATTTGACTCGAACAGAATTAATCTGAGATTAATTATGAGAGAGAAAATTAATATGGGATTAATTACGACAATAATTTATCTGGGATTAAATTCGTCTAAAAAGAGAGAACGCGATTAATTTGGAATTAATCGGTAAAATAAATTTAATAGTTAAATTGGATTTTTCTATTTAATTTATTTATTTGGGCTAAAATAATATATCGGATATATTAATTAAAATTGGATTTCAATACTGAATTACAATTGGATTTGAATTCAAGCGAACGAATTAATTTGGAATTAATTCATAAGTGACTTTCGTAATAATCTTGCGAGACATTATTATTTAATTAAATTGGATTTAATTATTCAGCGATGGAAAATTCCTTTAGTCTGATTAAACGAACTGGGCCCAAAGTGTGTTGCGTAAGTCAACTTGAATTTGGAATTCAAATTGGGTGGGACCCACAACTCACATCACTTGTCAATCTTGTGATAGAAGTAGTTGGCTAATTTTAAAGGCATCTTTTTCCAACACACACACAACTTTTGAAGTCAACTTTTGTATTAAGTTTTTAGAAAAAAAATACAATATTTCACCATCTTCTCTCTTTCTTCCATTTTGGGCATGAGCTTGGCTCTTCTCTCCATTGATTTTTTTTTCAAAAATCATCAAAGCTAGCACTTTGGGAGTCAATTAAAGGTGATAGGGAAACTCACCCAAGAGTTTGGAACTCAAAATGAGGGCTTGGAGCTTCTACAACAAAGAAAAAAGTCTTGAACTTCATCCGATCAAAGTGAGTATTTCCGCAACTATCTTTGATTTATTCACACACATATCATTTTTAGAGTTCATTGGCATGTCTAAGACACTAACATCATCGAAATGCAATTTCTTTAACTAGTCACCTTGCCAACTACTTAGGTTGTTACTGCTAAAAACCTATAGGTTGAGTGCTTACGAGTCTAACCTAGATCAATTACTCAAAGCATCAGATAAAATTGTTAGAGTTGGTGCTTGAAGTGCCAATCCGGATTGTATTTATGTCTGATTCATTAATACGAACAATTCATTTTTCCGTAATATTACCTATTTAATGGTAGCACCTCTTGTCTTTTATATGCATATTCGATCTAATTACGATTAGATATCTAATTATGATTAGATTGAAACTAAATCTGATTTAGTGATACGTGTATATTATACAAAGACCCTATGATTTACAACGTAGTTGTGGGACACAGGAACTGGGCGACGCATCATGTCCTAGGCTCAAGGCCTAGTTGGGAGTACGGAGTAGCCCGCGGGGGACTAAACTGGAGAATAATGGAGTCGCCACCCAGTGTGAACCAGGAAAATGAGATTTAAGGCCGCACTCACCCCTCGCAAGGGAAGACCTCAAACCGTTGGGTTCGGAATGGTCCCTTACTTATGTCACTTGTAATGAAAAGATTTATGCAATAATCCAACCAAACCTATGACATATATTTCAAAGTGCACCACAATCCTAAGTTCACATGCATGAATATAAAAAAATTACATCTAAACATACATGAAATCAAGTCCTAGTGCTAAGTTTGCATGCAACAACAAGCATATAAAATCATAAGAGTTCAATCATTCATGCAAACATAAACATAAACAACCATGGCAATATTGTCAGGCGATATAAAGGAAATCAAAATAACAGCGAACATCTCATGTTATAAGCGCATTATAAAGGCGTATGAAATAAGATCAAAATAACCGCATAATAAACAAAATCAACATAAGCGCATAACTTGAAGAGATGAAGAAAGATACGAATTTAAATACGCAAAAGATAAACAATCAAAGATGCAATCGTACATTAAAGATGAACGTGTCACAATGTAATGCCAAAGAATGCGACTAACATGAGTGAAAGAAAGGAATATCAAGAAAAAGAGAAATACAAAGAGGGAGAGAAATACAACGTGCGCCTATATCCATGCAACTACTACAAATTTTCAATTAAGCATGTTATATGTGATACGAGATTATGCAATGAGATGTCATATGAATGAATAATATGGAAAAGAAAGCACGGCAAAACATTTCGTAAAAAAAAGAAATAAAATGCATGAATAAAATGATAATTTACAAAACAGCGATAAATCGCGTAGTAAATAGCGCGGCAAAACATCGTGGTAAGGTAGCCTTAAGGCATTTTCCCTCGAATAGAGGACCTTAAACCCACCCTAGTTAAGCCCATGCGCATGCATGCATAATAACGTGCAACAAATAAAATGCATAAGTAAAATGGTATTTTGCAAAACAGCGATAAATCGCGTAGTAAATAGCGCGGCAAAACATCGTGGTAAGGTAGCCTTAAGGCATTTTCCCTCGAATAGAGGACCTTAAACCCACCCTAGTTAAGCCCATCCGCATGCATGCATAATAACGTGCAACAAATAAAATGCATGAGTAAAATGGTATTTTGCAAAACAGCGATAAATCGCGTAGTAAATAGCGCGACAAAACATCGTGGTAAGGTAGCCTTAAGGTATTTTCCCTCGAATAGAGGACCTTAAACCCACCCTATTTAAGCCCATGCGCATGCATGCATAATAACGTGCAACAAATAAAATGCATGAGTAAAATGGTATTTTGCAAAACAGCGATAAATCGCGTAGTAAATAGCGCGGCAAAACATCGTGGTAAGGTAGCCTTAAGGCATTTTCCCTCGAATAGAAGACCTTCAACCCACCCTAGTTAAGCCCATGCGCACACAATACAATGCATAAAAGGTAAATAAATAAAAGATATCGGATTTCACACGTCCGATTGAACACATCTTACGTCCAATCGAATGAGCATCACCCGGTGCGGCGAAGCATCGTGGTAAAGGTTTTTAACCCCTTTAAGGGGACCTTTCATCGCACTTACTAAGCCCATGCGCTTCATCTCATCATAACATAAATAAATAACATGCGGAAATTAAAAGACGGAAAAAATTAACGGCGAATAATTAAACAAACAAAATAACATAAAATCAACAAGTGCCGTTTGCTCAAGTGGTACGTGGAATTGTTGCCCAAGTACAGACCGCACTACCGTCCATTCGGATTCGGCTACGGAATTTACGTCTGGGTTTCCATCCTATATACCACAAGAGACGACACTTCCATTCATCCAACACCCACAACACACATTATACACAAAAAATGCAACAAATAATGAAAATATAATCAAAATAAATAACAAGAAATTAAATAAAGATGAGTGTGAAAAGTACCCTCAGGTCTAACCTTTTAAGTTGTCTTCGGACTTGCGTTTCGCGGAGATCGGAAGGGGTAAAAGCTCCTTACTCTTCCGGTTCACTAGCTTAGCGTCTTAACTCGTTGTTCCACTGTTTTCCTCGCTGTTTTGGCTTCGTTTCGCTGCTGTTTCGGATGTGTTTTCTGCTCACTGTTTCAGGTCTTATTTTTGTGTTTTAGGGGGCTGTTTTTGCGTTTTTTAGGGGACTTAATGTGCAGATTTTTTTGTGATTTTTTAAGGGTTAAGTGTGCAGTTTTTACTCACTGGTTTGGGTATTTTGGGGGCTGTTTGAAGGGCTGAAATTCGGTGAATGAGCTGCTGTTTTTTAGGGCTGTTTTGCGTGCAGGGAAGGGCTGTTTTGATGCTTAATTTCGGTTGTATGGCTGATGTGTTGGGTGGTGGTTTGGCTACTGTATAGGGGGTGGTTTGGGCGTGATTTGGCTACTGTTTTAGTGTTAAAGGGGCTGCTATATTAGGGTATGATTTCGGCAATGGGAGAGTGAAGATGAAGAGAGCTTTTTCTTGTTATTTTCTTGATGAATGCCGTGACTTAGGAGAGGTTCTTTGCTTGTATTTTTCTTGTTATTTTCGTGCAATGTGAGAGAGTGGAGAGGTCTTGGGCGTGGGCTAGAGAGATTGGAGAGGAGAGGTGGCTAGGTTAGTGCATGTTTATATAAAAGAGAGCTAGGGTTTGTCCTTGTCTCACAAGGAAGGGATCTTGGTTTCTAATTAGGAGTTTCAAGAATGGTGTACACAAGATTGAGGGGGGACAAAATATTTTAAATTAGGAAGTTGTAATATTAGATTGGTGTTGATTAGGAAGTCAAATATTTTTAATTAGTAAATATTTTATTAGATTAGGAAGTTAATAAATTTGATTAGTTTAAATTAGGCATTGTAGACAACAGAACCTGGGCGACGCTGTTCTAGGCTCGCGGCCTAGTTGGGAAGTACAAAATAACATGGAGTCGCCACCCGGTGTGAACCGGGACAAAGATTTAAGGCCCCACTCACCCCTCGCAAGGGAAGACCTCAAACCGTTGGGTTCGGAATGGTCCCTTACTTATGTCACTTGTGATGATATAATTTGTGCAATAAACTAACCGAATCTATTCAACATTCATGCTCAAGGGTACTTAGATCTAACATGATTTCATCCGAATCTATTCAACGTCATCGTGGGGGAAACTTACCCCCTGAGCGTCTTCATCGGTGAACATAATGGGTGTTGACCGATTTCCTTGGGGGTTTGGGATTTTTTCTGTTTTCAGCACCTCTGTTCCCCGTGCTCGGCTGTAATTCTTTCTTGACCGGTTAGAGTCCCCGGCCAGCGTTGCCCCTCCTGCGATGACGTTCACCCCTCGATTCCTTGCCCTTTGTCTGGCGGCCATGGTTTCGTGGTCGATGTAATTGTTCAGGTACCCGTTCCGGGCCAGGTCCTCCATTTGTTCCCGCAGATCCTTGCACTCATCGGTTGTGTGCCCTTTTAGGTTGTGATGTAAGCAGTAGGACCTTTTGTTTTTTCTGTCTGGGGGAAACCTCCTGAGGTCTGGTTCTATTAAGAGACCTTTCTCCCGTATCTCCATGATGATTTCTCCTGGCGGCTTGCTCAAAGGGATATATGCCTCCTCTCGAACCACGTGGTTTACCTGGGTGTGGGTCTCTTTCCTTGATCCTTCTGTGTCATTGGCTTGAATTCTTTGGGTCTTGGATTGAACTTCCGGAATTCTCTTTCCGGTCGCCGGTGGTCTTCCCTCCTTGTCACCGTTCTCTGGTGGTTGTCCCCCTCCGGGATACTTTTTCTTCGCTTTCTAGCAGGACGTACTTCCTGGCTATCTCCAGTGCGGTAGCGTAGTCTGGTGTTTCATGGATTCTCAGATGGGTCCACAGTTTCCCGACCCTTAGGGCCCCTTTCAGACTTTCCAGGGCTTCTTGGGATTCGTACCCTCCGACCTCGAGTACGATGTTATGGTACCTTTCAATGAAGCTTTTCAGCGTTTCGTCGTCTCCCTGTTTTATGAGCCTTAGTTCTCCTATTGTCTTTTTAGGGGTGCAGGCTCCTTTGAAGTGTCGGATGAACGATTTCTTAAGCTGGGAGAAGCTCTGGATGCTCCCCGGGGCCAGACTTCTGTACCATAGGATGGCAGGTCCACCTAAAGTTAAGGGAAATACTTTGCATACGGCGTCGCCCGTTACCCCCTGTACTTCCATCAGGAGGACAAAATTCTCAATGTGGGATTTTGGGTCGGAGTGGCCTTTGTATGGTGCCACGGTCGGCATGTTAAATCTCTTTGGGAACTGTGCTGTTTTTATTTCTTCTGTAAGGGGAGACCCCTCTTCCTCGCCTCGGGTGTCTCCCGCGCCGATCTTGAGGCTTTCTTCCCATCTGGTCATCTCTTTTTTCAACCAAGATTTTATTTCACGGGCTGTGCCCCCGTGTCGCCTTCTGTGTCCTTCTGTTCTCCTGTCGTTCCGGGCGTGGCGTTCCTTGAGCTCGGAGGTCTCCTGTACGTCTTCGTTGTGTTTTCTATTCCTCCTCTCGGAGTTGAAAAAACTGTCGGAGGAGGGGTTGGGTGATTGTTCCTCCTCTTCCCATGTGTCTTCGGATCGTGGCTCTCTTCCTACCACTTCAGATCTTACCCCATAAGGGCCTCTCTTTCTGGGTCCCTCGTCTTCGCTTATATCTACTACTCTTTTTCCTTTTTCCCTATCTTTCCTCTTCTGGTCGGCCCCGGTTTCAGGTTCCTCGTTGTTTGCTCCTTCCATTCTTTCTAGTCGATCCATCATAGACCTCATGCTATCTTCCATCTTTTTCATCCAGTCCATTGCCGGACCTCCTGATTGGGGATTTCCGTCTTCCGCCATTTGTCTTATCACGTGAACTGCTTTTTGTTGAAGTTCCCCACAGACGGCGCCAACTGTTGACGGTGGATTTTGGTCTCAGGATAATACGGGAATATCACCTCTGAGGGAACCCTCCTTCAACTGTGAATTTGTTTGGTTATGCGGGAAACCAAAAGCAAACTTAGCGGAAAACAAAGAAATACGCCAATCAGACAATGTGGTTTAACGTGGTTCGGTGGACTTTGAGATCCGACCTACGTCCACGGATAAGAACATGGTGGTACTCTTTTTATTACTCAAATACACCTCTCAGGCCTCTCCTTTGTTCTTACAAATCGGAACTTTATGACTCTAATCTCTCACTCTTGTGATGATTTTCAGATGTCTTTTACACATGCTCTGCCCTCCTATTTATAATAATACAGAAATCCGACTCCTATAAGAAATCTTATTTGTACTCAGTCTTCTCTTCTTTCATGGTTTCCTGATCCGATAATGCCTTCTTCTTCCGTATTCCCTTTTGGATTCTGACTCCTTCTCCTTGCGAGAGCAGGATATCTTTTTTATCTTATCCATAAGAATGGGGTGCTGTTGTCTTGAACACGGCTCGTTGTCTGGTCGGTCTTCATGAGGTCGGTCATGTCAATCTGTTATGCTGAGAATGTTTCTGCCGACCTTATAGTGCTCGGTCACCCGAACCAAAGTGGTCGGTCTTATCATGATGTGGTCGGCTTTCATATGATGTGGTCGGTCTTCATATGATGTGGTCGGCTTTCCTATGATGTGGTCGATCTTCATATGATGTCAACCAGAGAAAGAATTTCCCCTTTTGTCCTTGTCGTGCTGTCTTAAATACTGTAGTGCTTGAAAACACCATCAACATTTATAATAAAAAAAAAATTAAATAATTATAAATTTGAGAGGGATTATTAAAACCTCTAAAAAGAAGATGAATCTTTCTATAAATCGATAATTTTTAACGACCAACTAAATCGCCAGTTTTTTTATGAAATTAAATTGATCCAATAATAATCGACGAGAAATTACCAATTAAACAACGACTTATCGCTGGTTAAACTGTAGAGAGCCAGCATCCATATTAAATATCCATCATACTAAAAGCATGAATGACTGAGCTGCATCCATATTAATCATCCATCCTACTAAAATCCACATATCTATAAGAAGAAAATATGAAACATGAATGACTGAGCAACAAAATCTAAAAGGTCTGGGGTCAAAGGCAAATTTGTAAGGCTATAATTAATTCTATCAACCACCAAGACAAGTTGTAGTAGAAGGTTATAGATAAGAAAAAATTTCAGGGGCTGAAGTAGGAGGGGCATAAAAAATAAATAAATATAAAAATTTCTAGTACAATCCATATTATTCAGTTTGTGGACACTTGTCTCATTCCCATTGACATAGAACTTCCAATCAGAACTCTCCTATTTGCTTTGGCAATTATCATCGAGTCCATTTTTCCTTTATCCTTTTTGTTCATTTATATTCTTTGCCTGCGTAGGTTTAACTATAGTTCTTAAAACCGGATTAGATTTACTAGTTTGACTGATTCTGTAGATCTATGACGTATATCAATTTTGTCGATTTTTTTTGAAACAGTTCAATCGGTCGAACCATTGATCTATTGAACATTTTGAATCATCTGTCTGATTCTGAAAACACTTGTTTTAACACTATGCAAATAGATCCAAAACAATATTTAATATTGTAAACAAACAATTCATTCGATTATATTTCATCACTTTTAGGTTGAAAAGAGCAACATCTAAAGTGTTCTAAAAATGTTCACATAGTGCGAATCTAGTGTAGTTCTTTATGTCATGTCAATTCATAATGTGTAATTGTGAAAGGCATGGCAGCTGCAGCCAAGCCTAGTAGCTTGAAAATACAATAAGAAGGTGGCACAATATTTTTTTTTCATATGAATGGTGGAAACTCGCAGCAACAAGTTGAAGGAGAAAAAGGACGATTGAGCAGGATTTATAAATTTTTGAAGTTATAAAAACAGTGTTTAATGATAATCTGTTTATTTCTTAAGTACTGCGTTCACTCTAATTCACACATAAAATGTTTCTTCATAACGGCACCTGATGCGATATGAGTTCTATCCTATCTAATTAAGTAGTAGACTGGCAATGCATCATCACCCATTTTTTTCAGTGTCATCGAAATTACTCCATGAAATGACTGAAGCAATTCCTCCACCACGTAACAGAACCATTATTGAACCTAAAGCTACTTGATCAAATAATTGAGCCTCACGATGCAGCCACTAACCTATTTTTATAGACAATTTTGTGGCATTGTACAAAATACCTCACTCTGCAACGGTCTCAATTTTCTCATTAAGCATATCATTGGCCAAAAAAATGTCAATAACTCAATAATGCAAAACATGGCAGCCGCAAAAATGCAGCATTCAGAAAAAGTACCAACCATGGCTACATTAAAGAAGTTTCAACAACCCAGTGAACATCATCATCAACCTTAAACACATTATATTTGTGGACAGCACATGGAGAAGGCAGGCCAACTACTTATTAAAGCATGCCATCCAAGAAACAATTCAACTACTTTTATCATGTTTTTGTTGTGTTTAGTTTAAATTTTTGAGTGCCCAACTCGAACCTGAACCCGGTGCCACGAGGTGTTAAGTACGCCTCTCAAGTTCCAGATGGTTTCCACACTTTCAGGTTGGACATTTCCTGCTGTGTCAACCTGCTCACAAATGAAAAATAAAATAGTTAAATGTAAAATCTTGAACAAGGGCATGCAGTTTACTTCGACGGCTTCTATCAGTGAACTACGAGCCAGCCAACCAAAAATTCTATAAACATGGGGAAATCAATCCACGCGCTGAATGATCAGCTCCATCACTCAATTTCCTTGGAGCTGTCTTTAACATGCATTTTGGTTCACAAACCAGTCATATAAATCATGACCTAATGCACGAGGCTTCCCACACTGTGGGCTCTGGAGAGAATTCACTTACATTTTGATTCACAAACAAGTTATATAAATGATGACCTAACGCACGAGACTTCCCACAATGTGGTCTCTGGAGAGGATTCAATATGTACGCAGTCTTACCTTTGTTTTAATGCAAAGAGACTGTTTCCGCGAATCAAACCTGTGACCTCCAGATCACAATAGTGTAACCTTACCGTCACACCAAGGATCACAAACCAGTTATATATGACAAAAATTTTGTTGGTTTCGTTAATGGTTGCAATATAGAGATAAATCTGCTAGTAATCTATCGCTTCTGAGTTCTGATATTGACTACCATGGGTGCATCCATATTTTACATATTAATATTTGATTATTACATACGAATCAACATATCTGTATGGAAACTATGACGGTGGATAATTTGGCTTATCAATAGAAAGATGACGTACCGCTTTCGCAACTATTTGAGTGCTATGTGGAATATCAACAATGACTTCAAAAAATGCCCACGCCCATTTATCACTGCTCATGTGATCTGCAACATACGGAATACCAGTCTTCTGGTATCTGGAGGCTTCTACCCAGTTTTTGCTTCCATCAATGGATATATCTACCCTCTCAATTCCACGGCCACCTCCTGATACAGCATATCCACTAACTTTAACCTGCAAGTTATAGGATAGTTGAGGATCTGTCATGCTAATGTGGGTTGAAGAAGGATCTTCATTCAGCTCTTGGTTCAAATGGAAGCATTCATGCCATCAGTCAGAAATGAAGAATTTGGATAATTTGATACAAAATAATGCAAGAAGTCCTTGTGTGCGCCATACATTACAATGCAACTGACATTGATTATTAAACAGATTTTGTCTCAATTTATTCTGATCATCCAAGAAATTCATACATATTTCGAATGTGGTTTCCCAGACGATTGATAAACCTTAAGCTAATGAAAATAGGTAAAAATCGAAATTATGCACTGACTATGAAAACTGATTTCAGAAGATTGGTAAACTGTCACAAAATAAAATGGGTATGCAATACTTGATGGCTATAAGCATACAGAGATCAAAACATTCAGTAAAAGCAAAAAACAACTAACCTTTCCAGGCTTCACTACATTCACGTCCTCTAGTGAGCAAATTACACACTGTCAACCAACAATTTTCAGTATCAGGTAATTGAACAACTAAATAGATGAAGTAACGAGTCAACCAATCTTCATTCTTGCAATTATTTAGAGCAATGGGATTTATATGATTGCAATTCAGCAAACAGCCTATTTGACAATCTAATTTTAGAATGCGGGCATAATTTACTCTTGGGCAATAGCTCAAGTGGCTAAGAGATGGATAGGTCCTTGGCTAGATATTAGTCCAAATCTTATCAATCAAAAGAAGCAAATGGCTTTTACAGCTATTGATTGCCGTGTCTGTATGATCACTTGATATTCTACCAAATAGAAGCAAAGTCAAGTAATACCTGAACAGGGAAATCCATTAGTGGCCTCCTGGTATTCCAATTAATATTATCCCAATTCACAGATGGTGGAAACATTTTATAGTCTTTTTGCATAAAGAATCCCTGTAAGGTAGCAATGTTAACTCATTGATATGCAGATAGATATATGAATGCACGCAACAAAATTAATCAAGAACAAAGACAACTTTTTCGAACCTGGCATTCCTCTGCAATGATATTGATGGCATCCAACCATTTGACAGAACGAGCACCTATAACACCCGGTACGACTACCCGAAGTGGATAACCATGATCCCTATTAAGAGGCTTTGGTAATATAATAGACGGAAAAATTACAGTTAGACCAACACACAGAAATTTTTTGTTTCTGAAAGATGTTTTTACCACAAAAAGAACAGTAATAATATACTATGATTACCCAGTGCATTAACCAGGATATGATTTGAGCAAACAGTGTTAAAAGTCCTAACAGTCAGCATGCTGTTTCAATACAATTCACAGATTATGATTAGAAGCAAGACTCCTTTCTCTCTTTCTTCATTTTTTTTTCTTTTTTAGCACAAATCCTATTTAATGCCATTTAAGTCTGCAGGGAAATGTTGTTGGTAATAGTTAGTGATAAAGGTGAGACTTCTTATCCCACATAGAAAGGGCATTGAGAGTAAAATATGATTATACGGTTTCTCACACCTAATAACTTAAATTGATGTTGGAAGGTTATGGAGGGAAAATTGTTGGAGGGAAATACATATAATATTAAAGTCAAAGATGGGCACTTGGGGCTTGGAATTTAAAATTCTGAAATTAATTAAAGCAATTTAATTAATTCCAAATTTTATTTTTTGACAGTTTTTTAGTTTAAAGTAAAAACTGTTTTCAAGCCAATGGTAGTGTCTAAACCAAGAGTTATGACTTTGAGGCTTAAGGCTTTATAAATACGTATTTCCTCTTCTGAAAAAATATAACTTCACGTATTCCTTACATGTTCTTGGGAGAATTTCTAGATTTTGCGATCTATAAATTCTGTGTGGCTTTGTATAACCTGAAGGAATTGCCATTGATTCAGTAGCAACATAGTGGGGACATAATTCCTTTAAGGACAATGAGTACATG
>SKCR01008781.1:0-23705 GCA_019454045.1 Zanthoxylum bungeanum | reverse complement strand
GGCGTAGTATACCGTAGTATAGTGTATATCGAACCAGTATCGGATGATCACATGTAAGGCCAGGGGCTGGAGATGTGTCTGCCCCGTACGATACACATATCGGACATCAAGCAACCAGTCTCTTTGAATCGGATAATCCTGACCTAGTCATATTATCCCGATGGTTGCAACCATTATAGAGTACTAGTTCTGTATCCCTCGCGATCATCATCTCCATATGTCTGAAGTGATACTTCCATCTTGACATCACACCCAATACACTACGATTCTCGATAAATCCAGAAGAGGTGTACACAGAACCCGTTAAAGCCCTGGACCACCAAAACTAAAGTTTACCGATTGTCGTAAGTACTAGCGATGCAAGTCTCAGGTTAAGATCATATGCACCTACCCTGAAGCGGACTCCCATAGACACGCAGACATACTACCAATGGGATTCCGCGGGGTCTATCCAGAGCGAAGCTGTTTTCCGTACCATCGGTAAAACACAACCTCCTACCGCACTTGCATAAGTATCATATACTTAAATATATGAGAACTATGCCGTTGTGCCCTCACAACATGCACAAGTGCAGTACTAGTCTATTCCGCATTATCGATGTCCAATCTCGATAATACTACGACTAGGGATATTTAATGATTAAACCTTTATGGATTGATACCGTCTCATATCATCACAATCCGGAACTAATCATAGGGTCTCTTACCATTTATATCAAAGTAAATAAATTACAAAACGGTAAAAGGCAATTTCATTACTACATAGTTAATTTTGTACAATAATACAATATCATTTACAAAATAGTGACGCTATGGGTCATAACTGTCTAACAGCTATCCCTTTGCCCAAGACCCATTTATTTTGATTATTCTACAAGCCTAGGCATGTTACTATATATTCTAAGCATAAAAACTCATAAAACATGCAAAGAACATAAACTTAAACATGCTAACTATCATAAGAACTCTAATTAAAAATAAAGAAAGAAAAAGATTTACTTGAACCGAAGACTCATCCAGTCCTCCCTCCAATCTACAAGTTTTTCTCGAACTCAGCAAGCTCTTCCACGTTCCAAAGAGCCACCCAAGTGTGTGGCCTCCAAAGGTGCACACACCAAAGCCAAAACTCAACGGCAAGACTACGCATTGAGTGCACATGTATTTTGCCATTGGTGCTAGCCTAGGAAAATACCTCAAAACTTTTAACTTGAGATTCATCTAGTCAATTAGACTTAAAGATCCTCAAAATCAGTGGCTTACTCTTAAACTTTAGAGTTTCTCACTTATATAAACCCAAGATATTAAAGGTTTTGGTGTAAAAATTTGTAAAGAATTCTTTGGGTTTATATAAGTGCTCCAAAGACAACAAAATTAATTAAGAATCTGATGTGGGATAAATGCTAATTAAATCTTAGCCATTGGATCTTAATATAGTGGTTAATGAGATTATAAAACCCTAATAAGAGTTTGGGCCTGATAAGTGCATGAAAATGTACTTTGAAACATCATTTATCTGAGTTTATTGTTAAGTATTTAGTTATATATTTTATATTTTATTACATAATTTCTATTATTATATTAATTTAGAAATATTTATTATTTAAAGTAATTTAGTGATTTTTATTTGTAGGAATATCAATACATGGATCCTGGGACAATTACAAGTGTTTAAGGGCCATACTATGCATAGGACGCACACAAGAGCCGAGAACGCGAAAAACATAAATCAGTGAGAAATTATACTGGCGCCATGGCGCCATACTCCCATACAAAATCCAGAGAGTTAAGCGCCATGGCGCCACCAAAGAGAAGTCCACGTGACGCGTGGAGAAAGAGAGAGTTGGATGCCGAAATTATTGACTCTAAAATTGCTAAAGGAAAATCACGTGGGCCCAAGCTTAGCATTTACTTTTAAAGAAAAAGAGAGAGTGTGCGTGAAAGAAAGTTGAGCACGTGGCCTTAGACAAAAATTAATTAGGTTTTAATTTCCTATGCTATATAAAGCCACACAAAGTGACGTCCAGAAGGGGAGCTCCAGGCTGCGTAAGGCAGCTGCGCAAAAACAGAAAAAACGCAGAGAGTTGCGCGAGCGTAGGAGACAACAGAAGGAGAGTCGAGAGAAAAGAAATCAGAGCGTAAAGCCGGGATACGGAGCCGTGATGATTCAGAACAACAATTCTCTCCAATTCCGGGTTATTTTTATTTCTTTTATGGGGAACTAATCCCCTAGGCAAAACTAGGGATGAACTCTTCTGTTGGATTTTTATTATTTATGTTTTTGATTCCTACAAACCTTTTAATCGTTTAATAAAATTAATGGTTGTTATTTTCTATTATCTTTCAATTATTTAATCCAGAAATTATGTTTTGTTAAATCCCATATATATCCAGTCATGCTTCTTCTATGTGTGGTTTGCGAATTTAATTGTGACTGGTAAAAGTCGTTTTATGTGTTGGTCTTCTGCTGCAGTATTGCCTGAGGGTATATTGTCGACGTTAGATAGCTCGTAACGATGACTTTTGTATGTTGTTAACATAGAGAAGATAATCATTAATTACCTTAGAATTTAATATGCTTAGAATTGAATATCTTCCGGTTGTTGGTTTGGGATGTGAAACCTTCAATTGTGTAATAAAAGGAATTAATAACTAAATATAGCAGTTCGATGCAAGAGGGATTCCCGAAGCTTTGTCATATCTCTCTGCCATTATCTTTTAATATCTGTTCATTATTTTATTTATCTTAAAATTTAATTACCATTTTTTATCGTTCTATTTATTAAGTTACCGTTAACGTTCTTGATTGAGTGAATTAGTTTCATTGTAACCATCTCTCTGAGGAATCGATACCCCAGCTATACTGCGATAACCGCAAGTCATATTTGGGCGTAATCAAAATTTGGCGCCGTTGCCGGGGAGACGGTTTACAAGCAAAAGGACCAGGTTTGCTTAGTCAACAACGAAGCGGTAACTTCGATCTATTTTTTTTTATTATTAGCATTTTATTTTATATTAGTATTTTAATATTTATTTTTATTTTTAATTATTTCTTTTTATTTTTTCTAGTCTTTTTACTTTAGTATTTATTTTAGTTGTTTTATTTTTGTTTTAGTTTTAATTAGATTTTAAGTTTTAGTTTATTCTTTTTATTTTTTTATTTTATTTCTCGTATTATTTGAACTTCAATTTAATGTCTAGACGTAGGGAGATATTCGGTAGATTTGTTAGGACTGAAGAAGAAAGCTCAGACTCTGAGAACATATTTGAAAATCCTTTTTCTACATCATCTGCGTCTAGCGCACATAACATGAGTGAATACGAGAGACCACATAGGAGGACTCTTGAAGAGTATCGCCACCCAACTCTCACAGCTACACATTCATGCATCATGTTTCCTCCTAATGCACCACACATAGACTTTAGGCCTGGAATGATACAATATCTTCCAACTTTTCACGGTTTAGAGAGCGAGAATCCTTACGTGCACATTAGGGAATTTGAAGAGGTAGTAGCAACCTTCCATGACCGGTTTGGAACCATTGACACAATTAGACTTAAGTTCTTTCCTTTTGCCCTTAAGGATAGAGCTAAAAGCTGGTTGTATTCTTTAAGACCTAGGTCAATAGGATCGTGGGGCGAGATGACTCAGGTATTTTTCGACAAATATTTCCCACACCATAAGACAGATGCCCTGAAAAGAAAAATCTACACCTTCTCCCAGAGAGACAGTGAAACCCTTTATCAAACATGGGAGCGGTATAAGGAGTTGTTAGCTAGTTGTCCCCACCATGGATATGAGAGTTGGCGTTTAGTAAGTTATTTCTATGATGGACTGACCCCTAGGGAGCGCCAATTCGTTGAGACAATGTGCAATGGTGAGTTTATCCAAAAGGACCCTGATGAGGCACTCGAGTATTTAGATGACCTAGCTAAGAAATCTCATACTTGGACTGGACCCAATGCCGTAGATAATACTGATATGACATACACTTCTTCTAGCAGAAACGTACATCACGATAGGGAACATGATAGTCTTAAGGCACAAGTTGAGCTATTGACCAAACAGATAGAAGCCTTAAAAGCCAGAGATAGCAAGACTATATTTTCAGTAGCCCAGCTAGAATCCCAAGAGTGCCCTGTGTATGATGAGATTAGAGGATCGTATGAGGAACAATGCCATAACTTAGGGATGTACCAGAAGTCTTATACCTCATACCCAGACACCTATAATCCTAGTTGGAGGAACCATCCCAACCTTAGTTGGAAGCAAGAGTCTCATCAGCCGAGTCAGACATCCCCACCTAGAGGTTATAGTACCCCTCAGTATCACACACCTATTATTCCTATAAATTCTTTAGAGGATACCTGACATGCATTTGTAGAGACCCAAAGCAAAACCAATCAAAGGATTGAGTCGTTGATATCTCAGGTAGATGAAGACCAAAAGGAAATTAAGAGTCAAATCTTTAAATTGACTAATGTCCTGAGTGTACAAGAACAAGGAAAATTCTCATCCCAGACTCAACCTAATCCACTAGGTCAGTACATGACACAGGTTAAGCATGAGGTATCCAGTATAAGAGGTATTAATGCCATAATCACTAGGAGCGGAGAAGAGGTAGGGATGCAGAATACTTCCAACACTATAGGTGGCCCTAAGGATAATAGTGCTAACACATCTCAGGTAGAACAAGTGTCACATTTCCCAATTAGGGTACCATCTCCTCAAGAACTTAACAGTTTTCATGTTGAAAAACAATCACAGGGTGAGGGTGAGTGTCATTACTCATACATGCTAGAAACAGTCCTACCAGGAATAACGTCTCTACAACCTGAATCAAATCCCCCTGAACTGAAACTGGTCCCTAGGAATCGAAAAAGGAAGAAAATGAGAGTTAATGCTCAATTAAAGATGATACATGTGAGGTTAAAGAGGAGATTGAGTGAATCTTTCCTTATGTGCAGTACCAAATTTCAGCCACCAGATCATGGATTAGTGGATAAACTGCCACAGCTAGACAAGCATTCTCTCACATGCCTTCATCAGTACGCTCGATGGAAACCACCATGACAACTTGAGTGCTTGTGTCTGGCTAACGACGTTAAACTTAGCGCTAGCGGGGAGGCAACCCTTGCGTGTGTATTTTATTTTATTTACCTTAGTTTTATTTTATTGTGTGCTAATTGCATGTTTTATTTTTCTGTTTGCATGAGTGTCTATACATGAGTTATCACAACCTACACAGCCACACAGCTAAAGTCTCACCAGCAGGAACCTGATCAACTCCACGCCTGGTAGTGTTGTTCCTTAATCATTTTTCTTTGCATTTATCTTACATTGAGGACAATGCAAGTTTTAAGTGTGGGGGTGTATGCATGCGCATGATAATATGATAATACCTGTCATAAATACATTCAATTCTATAAAAAAAAAAATTGGTTTGTTTGTTTTTTTGTCCTTGATAGTTAAACATAGGTCCTATGATGATATAATTTGTTTTAGGGTGAAATCTTAGAAACGATAAGTCCTTTAATGCACTTTTATCTAATGATTTGAGTAGTTTATCTATGTTAGACTCGTAAGCACTTAATTATAGGTTTTTAGCAGTGAAAGCCTGAGTAGTTAGCAAGATGACTAGTTGAAGAAATTGCATGTCGATGAATGACCGTTTGCTTAGATGTCTATCCTGATTTGCTTGTGTTATGACGTATGCTATGATTGAAAATAAAAAGAAAAGTCTCTGAAGAAAGAAAATAAACCACCTATAACCGATAAGCGTGAAGCTACCCATGGGCGAGTATTAGGACCACCATGAGGAGAAATGCTACCTTAAAGGGTATGTGTGTTGAAAAAAATGGCAAATGAGAAAGAAAAGAAAAATTCAAAAGAAAAGGAACAAGAGACAAGAAAGAAAAAAGAGAAATCATACCATATTGAGCACATGAAAGCAATTACAGAACTTAATTGAGATATCTAGGTTGGTTTGACCCATCGACCCCGATTTTTAAACGAAATCATTGAGTTGGCTTACCTAGGAATAAAGCTGTGAACGAACCTCATCACACACACACTTTGAGTCTAGCTTAGATGATTTATTCAAAGACTTAGATTTGAGTTGCATTGAGTACTTTGAAGGTTCTATGGTTTCATTACTAGACATTCTTTGAGGACAAAATTATGTGAAACTATTGAGACTATTTAATTTTTTTTTTTTTATTGACGTTTGTGGGTATCGTCGCTGTAAGCCCTCACGAGACTATAACTCGTCCACTAGGGACACCTAGGGATTCAAAGACTTGTTGCATACGCTAAATGCAATCGTGATCCCTACGAAAGTGGCTTAGATAGATTTATTTATTTATTTAGTTTTATTTTATTTTGCGCTTGAGTTGCTAGGGACTAGCAATAAGCTGGTTGGGGGTTGTGATAAGTGCATGAAAATGTACTTTGAAACATCACTTATCTGAGTTTATTGTTAAGTATTTAGTTATATATTTTATATTTTATTACATAATTTCTATTATTATATTAATTTAGAAATATTTATTATTTAAAGTAATTTAGTGATTTTTATTTGTAGGAATATCAATACATGGATCCTGGGACAATTACAAGTGTTTAAGGGCCATACTATGCATAGGACGCACACAGAAGCCGAGAACGCGAAAAACATAAATCAGTGAGAAATTATACTGGCGCCATGGCGCCATACTCCCATACAAAATCCAGAGAGTTAGGCGCCATGGCGCCACCAAAGGAGGGGGTATATCATGTGCCGGGTGTATATGCCTTCTTTCTCACAGCAGGCGGGCCCCACAGCTGTGTAGGGCCCGCCTGCTGTGAGAGAGAAGGCATATACACCCGGCACATAGTATAATTTTCGCCACCAAAGAGAAGTCCACGTGACGCGTGGAGAAAGAGAGAGCTGGATGCCGAAATTATTGACTCTAAAATTGCTAAAGGAAAATCACGTGGGCCCAAGCTTAGCATTTACTTTTTAAAGAAAAAGAGAGAGTGTGCGTGAAAGAAAGTTGAGCACGTGGCCTTAGACAAAAATTAATTAGGTTTTAATTTCCTATGCTATACAAAGCCACACAAAGTGACGTCCAGAATGGGAGCTCCAGGCTGCGTAAGGCAGCTGCGCAAAAACAGAAAAAACGCAGAGAGTTGCGCGAGCGTAGGAGACAACAGAAGGAGAGTCGAGAGAAAAGAAATCAGAGCGTAAAGCCGGGATACGGAGCCGTGATGATTCAGAACAACAATTCTCTCCAATTCAGGGTTATTTTTATTTCTTTTATGGGGAACTAATCCCCTAGGCAAAGCTAGGGATGAACTCTTCTGTTGGATTTTTATTATTTATGTTTTTGATTCCTACAAACATTTTAATCGTTTAATAAAATTAATGGTTGTTATTTTCTATTATCTTTCAATTATTTAATCCAGAAATTATGTTTTGTTAAATCCCATATAGATCCAGTCATGCTTCTTCTATGTGTGGTTTGCGAATTTAATTGTGACTGGTAAAAGTCGTTTTATGTGTTGGTCTTCTGCTGCAGTATTGCCTGAGGGTATATTGTCGACGTTAGATAGCTCGTAACGATGACTTTTGTATGCTGTTAACATAGAGAAGATAATCATTAATTACCTTAAAATTTAATATGCTTAGAATTGAATATTTTCCAGTTGTTGGTTTGGGATGTGAAACCTTCAATTGTGTAATAAAAGGAATTAATAACTAAATATAGCAGTTCGATGCAAGAGGAATTCCCGAAACTTTGTCATATCTCTCTGCCATTATCTTTTAATATCTGTTCATTATTTTATTTATCTTAAAATTTAATTACCAATTTTTATCGTTTTATTTATTAAGTTACCGTTAACGTTCTTGATTGAGTGAATTAGTTTCATTGTAACCATCTCTCTGAGGAATCGACACCCCAGCTATACTGCGATAACCGCAAGTCATATTTGGGCGTAATCAGGGCCGAATTGGAATTCAAAACAAATAAAATAAATTTAATATTCACATTTTTTTCTTATTCAATTTTCCAATTCCCAAAGTGCCCCTATCGTCATTCACCAATCCTTAAGCCACTTTGGAACCTCATAAATGATCTGTTCAATAATTAAACACATTGAACCATTTATGAACAATTCCTACAGCAATCATATATGATGTTAAATTTGTAATGTGCACTGTTAACCATTGATTTCGACTTTGTTGTGTGTGACCTTTTGGGTTCCTATCAAGTTGGACATGAAATGAATTGTGATAATTTAATCGAACATAAATTATCCTCCGATCAGATGGTCGTTCGATTTCAATGACCAAGGTTGAAATCTAGCAACATGCCAAGGCCCCCAAATGAGAAGGAAAGATACATACCCATTATGTATGTGATTTACATATGATACGTTCCTTCGCGTCACTGTATCCCCACCGTTTGACCTAGGGTATGGAAAGTGTCTACCCATATAGTCAAAGGTATGATTTTGATAGTGTCATGAATCATGCTAACCCAAGAATCTCACATGATTCTTCCGCTGCGGCCACAGTCTCAAGCACTGATCACACATATCAACCCGCGAACTGAAATACTACTCTTATAAGAAAATATTATCCGAGAGAGTGGCGATTCTCTGTTGTATCTTTACAAACTTCATGTGTTTCAACAAATGACCCAATCATACCCTTATGACCGGATCTTTTGAACTGTGGAAGGAGAATGTCAAAGTCATTTGATCCACACATAAGATTGTAAAGACCTCAAGTCTAAGGACTAATCATACAATCGATACATGAAAGTTCTCACAGACACATGGGATAAACACTCCATGTGAAAACTTTTGGCGGTCAGTTCGATGGACACGAGCAACTCATGCATCCATGTGATACACCAAGCGGACGGATCTCTGCTAGTAGCCTATGAGATCGGCTACCCCACTTAAGGGCATATCATATCATCATGCTAGTCTCTCCGCTTTGTGAACACCCAGATTATTCACAAAACTATTACTAGGAACGTTTGAGAGTAATGATTCTCATAAGGCGTGGAAGCTATCATCTTATTACTCCAAAGGCTTTATTACAGTGTTTCATGATTCATATAATTTATGTAAGACACGTATAATAAAGATTTCCATTTTATTAATTAATGAAAATATTACAAATACATGTACATATAGCCCATCCACAAGTTGGGTATATGGCATATCCCTAACAAACATAACATTATCTTGATCTGCCAGGTCTATCACACTGAATATATGCTCAATATCATTCTTCCATTTCTCTGCAGCAAAGGGATCAGCGATATCATGAAACTGAGGGGGCCTCAAATTAAGGAACTAGTCTAGCTTGCTCGTACTACCACCGCTGTTCGAAGGTACATTAGCCGCTGGTCCTCTGGAAACCATATGTGCAACAACATCAATAAACCTCCCCAAAACATATTCTAGATTTGTGCTAGCCGGGGGAACAGAAGGAGCGACATGGGTCATATTAGGTACAGCCAGAGGAATCGGGTCAGGTGCAGCTGCAAGAATAGCAGTGAGGCAGCTGTCGAAACTACTGGAGGTATGCGTCTAGAACCTTCGCCAACCTCAACAATCGGTGGAACACCAGATGAAGCTACATTCGGTTCAAGATCTACAGGCTCGGTCTGAGGTCTCTCAATATTAAGCTCTGACACTCTTGCGCGTCATCGAGCTCTCCCTCTCCCACGTTGAGTACCAGTACCACGGCCACGTCCAGACATTTTCCTATAAATACAAAATTATTATTTAATACCATAATCTAATGCAAGGTGTCTACGGAATCTATAACCTCCGCTTTTATACCATAATTTGTCACGACCCCCTCTCTATAGCGGGCCCAGCCCTAGAAATGGGTCCGCGAACCACTTCAGCTCGAGCACATATATGTCATGCAACTGAACCAAAATTAGCAAAAAAAATAATATTCCATAAAATGCAATCCAATAATTCTCAAATAAATGTTTACACCAAAAGTATGTGAAAACATGAGTTTTTCTTAAATCTCCAATCTCAAAAGCCAAAAGAAATGTCTGGACTAACCCTACTGACGACTGTGCCAAACGAGTAAAATCCCGGTACTGATACTGCTATTGTTGTGCTGGCGAATTACCTGGGATGTTTGGGAAATTGGGGGGTGAGCTTAAAGAGCTCAGCAAGTAAAAACACTCTTACTCTCAACATGACCTCACCAGCAAAAATATTTATATATAATAATCAATACTTGAAAAAAACAATTGTTATATAAAGGTTATCTCAGGCAAATCATTCTCACAACAACACATCTCAATCAAACATGGTTTGCTATCCGGATTCGGTATAATAATGGATTGAAACCATTGGGAGAGTATCAACGTCTCACCTCCCAAGATTTCCTACCATATAATCCCGCATAAATGTGCAAGAGGGGGATTGAACCACACGCCTCTGCTAATCTCGCATAACCTCACATAATCTCACATCTCCGACCACTATTATACTAAATCCGACAGCATAACAATAATCTCACACAACATCCAATACAACACATCTCATCGCATTTCATCCATCAAACTCATCTCAAGTCACTAATACTCAATACTTGATTCATAGTACAAGCACGCATTATACCCAAAATTTATACTCACACTTTTATATTCTCATGTTATCAATTACTCAATTTAATTTTCAAAACATATATGCATAAATATATTTATACTATATTGCGTAAACTCACATATCAAACATCAATCAAGAAACATTTACGTTAAAGGGATAACCGTGCTTTGTACTTACCTCAATCAACGCGAAACTCTCTATATCTATATGTCCTCACTAAAATCTGGAAAAATTATAAAATTACGATCATATCCCTATATTTTACTAAAATTATAATTTTACCCATAAACTTTCCAGATTTGTCATTGAACCTCAATACTCTCTAATATTATCAATTTAGTCTCAAAACATTCATTTATCATATATTACTCATTAGAAATTAGAATTTACACATTTATGTCCCTAAACATGCCAATATACGAATAAGTCTAAAACTCTCAAAATATTAAATTTACACCCCTAAAACTGTAAAATATAACGTACCGAGCTCTAACGACTTCAAAATTTCAGAACGAGGTGATCAACAGACAATACACATCACCAGGATCACAACGACGGTGGTGGCAATGGCGGATGCTCGGTGGTCACCGACGAACGATCAAACGCCGTTAACTCTCATTTGTGACTCGTTTCACGAAAATCGAAGGTCCGAATTGGGCAACCGAGGTGTCTAACCCGCGTATCTCGATGAGGGGAAGATTCTGGTCTGGGAGGTGTACTGCACGCATGACGGCGCGTGGGGTGTTCCAGACTGTTCTAGACTCTTATAAATAAATACACCCTCTAAATTCGAATATAGAACCTCACAACCAATTCTTAAACTCTTTGCCACCAAACCACACTCATTGGGGGTTCAAATTTAAATTTGGTAAAATCTGATAAAGATAAATCATAATTTTGACAGAAAAATGAAGAAACCCTTTTCAAGATCAAATAAATTATCACTCCTTCCATCAATACAAAATATATTTACTAATAATTATGTTATGGGATCTTTTTTTTTTCAATTGATTTCATGAATTTTTCAGATTTGTATGATTTTGCTTGGCAGACAATAATTTGGATTTTGAAAGATCCAATTAATTCAATATATAAGAGATTAAAGTGAACTTATTATTGACTCATCAAGGCATTATTTCATCTCTGAATCTTCAAGTAAGATCAATGTTGTTTCTTAATTTATTTACATGCAAGTAATGTCACCTTCCATCCATGGTCTATAAATCATTGTTTTATTTTAGAAAAACATAAAAATAGATATAAATTTTAATGAGTTTGATGAAAATTGAAAATGATTTCAAATATAATATACTACTTAAAAAATTAACATAACCGATCATATTTAATGAAAAAAAATACTTTATTTAATTTGATTTGATTTTATGACTTTATCATCTAACTTTCTCTTGTAAGGTCCAGAAAACCAGAGGGTACCATATCTCTCAATCTCTCATAGATATTTCATATTTGTAAATTTTGTTTTTATTTAATAAAATGTGACGGTCGGTGTCATGATTTTCATTGTAAAATTATCATTTTAACCTTTATACATTTCCATTCCATTATAATTTTAGTCCCCTAAAGTTGAAATCATGGCTCCCCAAAAGATGACACCTGTCAAGTCCAAGTTAGGTGGCTGAATTAGGTAACCTACATGTAACACTTCAGAGTTCATAATGAGAAAACACGTGTAAAATGCTGCTTCAACTTGTTCAAATAAATACATTGACCAAAAGAAAATGGCAATTCGCCATACAAAACACTGTTTTTTTTTTTTTTTTTTTTTTGCCATACAAAATTAGACTTTATATATATATATATTATTTACTTCATGTTTAATGAGAGTCTAATTATCTCACTATTTATGTAAATGAGATTCGGATTCCTAAAAAATTTAATGAAATTTTACTAATTAAATTAGTTAGGGTGCATGGTAAAAATAGACTTAATATGGTTTGAATTTTTTTTTTTTGTAGGCCTATATAGTAAACACCTAAATTTCATTTTCATCCCAATATTATCTAAGCAAAGCTATTGGGTCAATCATTCAAACTATTTTAAAAAATAAAATAAAATATGTCGAAGTTGAGTCAAGTCTAGTCAAGCTACGAAAATTCAAGATTTTTTTTTTTTAAATGAAAAATGGATCCTCTGCATTTTAGCTTCGCTGAACTTTTAAGGTTTTTTTTTGTCACGTGTACATTATTATTAGTTATCCCCGGTTTAGTGATGTAAGGTTCAGAATCTCACATTGAGGTCATGAGTTCGAATTTAGAGAGGGTATGTTTCTTATAAAAACCTGAAACATCAAAAGATTTTACCTGCTCCAATTAAACTCGAAATGAGTGGTTTGATGGCGGAGTTCCGACGATTCAAAAATAAAATGTACAATATTAGTTACTTATTGTTTATATGTATTTTTTTATTAGAATTTATATTTAATGTTGAGTTGTGTTAATCATAATTTTTCTCTCACGTGTGTTTTAATAATAATAAATAATTACATATAAATTATTACGGTAACTATCAATCATAATTTATATTAAATAAATTAATACAAAACTCGGTTTATTATTAAATCAAAACCATTTTATTGTTATTATTCTTATCAATCACTAATCATAACCATGTATTTGCTTAGGTGAAAACTAAGAAGATCAGAGGATCATGGTATGTATTTTATAACACAACTTTATTGATATTTCACGAGTTACACACACCTAGTTAGCCAAAATTTTCTCTAACATATTATTATATAGATTATTTATTTGATCATATCAAATTTATCACATTAATCAGAACTTAAAGGTTGATAAATTACAAGGTCGGTAGCAATATTAATCATTTCACAAAGCGAAAGGAGCATTTAATTTCTCATTAAACTAGCAATACTACCTTGGAGAATAAATCATACCTTAAGTGGATTTTAATTTCATTAATAAATGATTTATTTTCTTACTTAAATACCTACTTCATTAGAATCTGAAATTTGAAGATGATGAATCAATGTTATGTTGTCACGAATGTGTCATTAAACAGTAATATCACTTGCAAACAAACAGATCAAACAGTAAAAGTAGATCTAGATACATGAAACCCTAAAACCAGAAAACCTTTAAAACAAACCAGAAAATGGAGATTACAGATTGTCCAAGTCGAGATGATCTCTGTCCTTAAGAACTTATTGGCCCGTCACAAGTGCTCTACGGTTTCTTCTTGCCAACGTTCTCCCAGGATAACTTGGATGCTACTTGTACAATGAGCACTCCTTCACAAGTTATGAACTAGGAAGATGGTGAAACTCTCTCAAAACAAAGGAAAAAATAAATGTCTCAGAAAGAAATTCGGATATTTTTCTATCCCATTTGGATATCAAGCCTTCTTATATAAGGCATGGAAGGGTGCCAATAGGGCACCCTTTGGGATGGGGTGCAACCCCCCAAAGGGTTGTACCCCTCACAAGCACCCAATCCAACAAAAGACAGAATTACCCTAATGAAATATTAAGAAGAATTTCCTACAATCCCCCACAATTCTTCAAATATTCATGGAGACACTTGAGAGAGTTACCATGAACTAAAGCTGCATCGAAATAGGTAGCTTTCGCCTTGAACCTTTCCTAGTGAGTGACAATCGGATTTACTTGGCAAACCAGTGACCCATAGTCTTGAACTGTTCTGCCGTTGGTGTAAACCAAGACAATTGCCAACACACAGCTTTAATTCGACCATTTTCCCGTTCTACGGTTGTGTTCATTTTGGCCCTGAACAACGGTTCTGGATTCATCAAGCACTTTAGGGTAACCCGCCTTTAAAGGTTCCCATGGAAGCGGCCTCACTTCTTACTTGAAATAGGTGATCTACTATGAAGAGGTAATCTGTCTTTACCCCCATTAGGACTCATCTCTAATATAGTGATCATTAAAAGCCTTAGCTTATCCTAACCATGACAGACAGCACTCAGCGTCATTATCGGAATGGGAAAGAGTACGAAACTCTTCAGTGCTTGTTTTGAATTGCACAAAGTTTCTGTTGTCCCTTTTGAACCTAGATCTTGGGATCTCCAGTCAACTAGGTTGGGTTTCCACAGTGACAATTCTTAGATTATAGGCTTCAAGCCCATTCCCCTCGATGACTTCTCAACTTGCTCTCGAGGTAAACCTTTAGTTAGTGGATCCGCTAGGTTTTCCTTCGACCTGACATAATCGATCGTTATTATGCCACTTGAGAGCAGTTGACGTATGGTATTATGTCTCCGACGTATGTGTCGAGACTTACCATTATACATTGTATTTTGGGCTCTCCCAATAGCCGATTGGCTGTCACAATGTATGCTTATTGCTGGCACCGGTTTGGGCCAACTAGGAATATCCTCCAGGAAGTTTCTAAGCCATTTTGCTTCTTCCGCTGTTTTGTCTAACGCTATGAATTCTGATTCCATAGTAGACCGGGCAATACACGTTTGCCTCGAGGATTTCCATGACACGGCTGCATTACCAAGTGTGAAAACAAATCCACTCGTGGATTTGGAATCCACCGTATCAGATATCCAGTTAGCATCGCTGTAACCCTCTAGTACAGCAGGATATCTCTCGTAATGTAGCCCATATTTTGAAGTTTCTCTCAGATACCTCAAAACTCTTACTATGGCTTTCCAGTGGTTGTGTCCTGGATTACTCGTATATCTGCTAAGCCGATTCACAACTTGAGCGATATCAGGTCGTGTGCAATTCGTGAGATACATCAGACTTCCGATGATTCTCGAATACTCTAGTTGCGATATGCTTGAACCAGTATTCTTTGATAAATGAAGAGTTAGGTCTACAGGGGTTCTAGCCACATTTAGATCCCCTTTGATATATTTATCGAGTATCTTCTCAATATAATGAGTCTGTGATAATATATATCCGTCTGATGTCCTAGAAATCTTTATTCCTAGGATCACATCAGCTATCCCCATCTTTCATATCAAATCTGCTGGATAACACGTTTTTGGTAAACTGAATCATTTCATGATTACTACCAATTATCAGCATATCGTCTACATAGAGACACACAATGACATATCCTTTTTGAGTTGATTTGGTGTACACACACTTATCACACTCATTGGTTTTGAACCCATTTGACAACATTTCTTTGTCAAATTTCTCATGCCATTGTTTCGGTGCTTGTTTTAATCCGTACAAGGATTTTACAAGTTTGCACACCTTCTGTTCTTGTCCAGGAACACTAAACCCTTCTGGTGTTCCATGTAAATCTCTTCATCCAATTCACCATTCAAGAATGCCGTCTTTACATCCATTTGATGTATTTCAAGACCAAATATATATGCTATGGCTATGGCTATGAGCGGCGATGTGATGTGATAGAGTCACTGGTGAATAGGTGTCAAAGTAATCAAGGCCTTCCTTTTGTCTATAACCTTTTATGACAAGTCTTGCCTTATACTTATCTATTGATCCATCCGTTTTCATCTTCTTTTGAATATCCATTTGTAGCCCAGCGGCTTACAACCTGGCGGAAGATCAACCAACTCCCAAGTATGGTTCTGTAGGATTGAATCAATCTCACTGTTAATAGCCTCTTTCCAAAGAGGTGCCTCCGGAGAAGCCATAGCTTCTTTATAGCTTTGAGGCTCATTTTCTAACAAGTATGTCAGAAAATCGGGACCAAACGACTTAGACGTTCTAGCTCTTTTGCTACGTCTAGGCTCGATTGTCTCAGCATTTACACGTTGATCTGATTCCGGTCAACCTGATCACTATCCTTGACAGTGTCAGTTGTCCTTTTGAGAGACCCAGTTATTTGTCTTTCCTTACAAGGAAACGTCTCTTCAAAAATATCGCATTCCTTGACTCAATTATCATATTTGATTGATGTCAGGAATCTCCGACTTGTGTACCAAGAATCGATACGCACTACTGTTGTGAGCATATCCAATGAATACACAGTCAACAGTTTTGGGTCCTATTCTAACCTTCTTAGGTTTAGGAACCATTACTTTGGCAAGACACCCCCACACTTTGAGGTATTTGTAGGAAGGTACGAAACCTTTCCACAATTCATATGGTGTCTTGTCTAGTCTTCTGTGAGGAAGCTTGTTCAGAACGTAGTTCGCGGAAAGCAAGGCTTCCCCCCACAAGTTCTGGGGTAGACCCGAGCTTGTCAACATGGCATTCATCATTTCCTTCAACGTTCGGTTTTTGCGCTCCGCAATTCCGTTCTGTTGAGGAGAATAAGGAGCAGTGGTTTCGTGAATAATTCCGTGCACAGAACAATATTCACCGAATGGTGAAACGTATTCACCGCCTCTGTCACTCCTGATTCTTTTGATTTTCTTGCCAAGTTGGTTTTCAACTTCGTTCTTATAGTGTACGAAGCTCTCAATGCTTCACAGCAAGTACACATAACAGAATCTTGTGCTGTCATCGATAAAAGTGACAAAGTACTTTTTACCGCCTCTTGTTTGCACAATATTCATGTCACATACATCGGTATGTACAAGTTCTAGCGGTTCAGAACTGCGTTCTATAGAATGAAATGATGCGCGATGCATTTTTGCTTCAACACATGCTTCACACTTATGTTGGCTATCAATTGCAAATTTAGGTATGAGGTCCATGTTAATTAATTTACGCATGGTATCATAATTAACATGTCCTAACCTCCCATGCCATACATTTTGTGACACAATAATATAAGCGGACGAACTAGCTTTATTAATAACACTGTTAACAGTCATTACATTTAGCTTGAAAAGGCCCTCAGTTAGGTATCTTTTTTCCTACATACATATCATTCTTAGTCAATACAAACTTGTCAAAAACAAATACAAGCTTAAAACCAGCCTTACTAAGAAGAGAGCCCGAGACTAAGTTCTTCCGAATATCTGGAACGTGCAGTACATTCTTCAATGTTAGCTCCTTTCCGGATGTCATCTTCAGAACCACTGTGCCTTGTCCAACCACCTGAGAGGTAGACGAGTTTCCCATTGTCAGATGATCGCCGTCATCGACCTTCTGGTACATGGAAAACATCTTACTGTCTGCACAGATATGACGAGAGTAGCCCCAGTGTCTACCCACCATTCTCTCGGATTCCCAACTATGTTGGCTTCGGTTACCACTGCTGATAGTTCCATCTCTGAGATATCATCAGTCAGTTGCTCGCCTTCAGTAACATGGGCCTCATATTTCTTTTTCTTGCCCTTGTCCTGATACTTCTTGTTCCTGCAGTCCTTTGACATATGACCGCTCTTTCCACAGTTGTAGCATTTTCCCTTGAACTTCTGTTCCCAGAGTCAGCTCCACTGTTCTTTCTCTTTTTGCTACCATTTGCACCTTCAATGATGTTGGCCTTAGACTCCAAAGTCTTGTAGCTGGCCTTCTCGGACATCCTGTTGTCCTCCTCGATTCTCAATCGAACACTGAGGTCTTCAAGACTCATCTTCTTCTTTTTGTGTTTCAGATAGCTTCTGAAGTCCTTCCATGATGGAGGCAACTTTTCAATTATGGCGGCGGCAACTTGAAACATCTCACAAGTTTCATTCCCTCATCCAGTATTTCATGAATGATCAATTGCAGTTCACCCAACTGAGACATCACCGTCCTTGAATCTACCATCTTGTAGTCCAGGAACCTACCCACGACAAATTTCTTTTGTCCGGCATCTTCGGTTTTGTACTTCTTCTCGAGAGATTCCCAGAGAACCTTCGCAGAAATCATGCCTTGGTACACATTGTACAGGCTATTGTCAAGACCACCCAAAAGGTAGTTCTTGCATAAGAAGTCTCCAGACATCCAAGTCTGTTCTCGCTCTACCTTGGCCAATTCAGATTCACCCTCCACAAGACCCGGAGGATCTTTGAGGAATTTAGCCAACTGGAGAGTTGTCAGGTAGAACAGCATCTTGCTCTGCCATTGTTTGAAATTTGCCCCACCAAATTTCTCCGGTTTTTCTCCGTGAGAGACCGGTACCGTGATATTTCATGAATGATCAATTGCAGTTCACCCAACTGAGACATCACTGTCTTGAATCTACCATCTTGTAGTCCAGGAACCTACCCACGACAAATTTATTTTGTCCGGCATCTTCGGTTTTGTACTTCTTCTCGAGAGATTCCCAGAGAACCTTCGCAGAAAGCATGCATTGGTACACATTGTACAGGTATTTTCAAGACCACCAAAAGGTAGTTCTTAATAAGAAGTCTCCAGACATCCAAGTCTGTTCTCGCTCTACCTTGGCCAATTCAGATTCACCCTCCACAGGACCCGGAGGATCTTTGAGGAATTTAGCCAACTGGAGAGTTGTCAGGTAGAACAGCATCTTGCTCTGCCATTGTTTGAAATTTGCCCCACCAAATTTCTCCGGTTTTTCTCCGTGAGAGACCGGTACCGTGATATTTCCGCTGGAAAATCAACAGGGTCAATTAGTCTACGAAAGACAAATTGCACAACGATCAACGAATGACCTTGTTCAAAGTGATATACGATAAATGTAGATATATATGTCAATCAAGATTGGATGGAATTACTTGTGTAAAATTACACTTTAAATTCTCAACCAATTATGCAACACACAATTAGTTTCAACTTTATCACTATGTGAATACTTGTGATAATTGAACAACTTAATAATAACTTAAGTCTATACTACCAAGATTAATGTGTTTACAGTATATGATGAACCAAGTTAATATTAATTAAAGTTTGTAATATATGATACTTCCATGACAAATTCGTTAGTGTCACGTTCGTATCTACGTTCGAACGAGACTGTCCAGTGTGTGTGCGTTCGTGTTGCGTTTGATAACGCGTTCGAACGAAGTGATTCCAGAGAGTTCACGTTCGTGTAGCGTTCGAGAACGCGTTCGAACGGAATAATTCCAGAGAGTTCACGTTCGTATAGCGTTCGAGAACGCGTTCGAACGGAATGATTCCAGAGAGTTCACGTTCGTATAGCGTTCGAGAACGCGTTCGAACGTTCTAAGGAAAAAGGCTTGCGTTCGAGTTGCGTTTGAAGACGCGTTCGAACGTTCTTATGAAAATTCAAATTTATGCCTTCGCGTGCGTCGGGCGTTCAAACGCCCTACGGGTTTTTCATGCACAGTTCGTATTTTACAGAAAATAAACAAACCCTAACATGCGAATTACTATCTAATAACACTATAGCGATAAGTTCTTAAGATTGTTGTCACGAATGTGTCATTAAACAGTAATATCACTTGCAAACAAACAGATCAAACAGTAAAAGTAGATCTAGATACATGAAACCCTAAAACCAGAAAACCTTTAAAACAAACCAGAAAATGGAGATTACAGAATTGTCCAAGTCGAGATGATCTATGTCCTTAAGAACTTATTGGCCCGTCACAAGTGCTCTACGGTTTCTTCTTGCCAACGTTATCCCAGGATAACTTGGATGCTACTTGTACAAGGAGCACTCCTTCACAAGTTTATGAACTAGGAAGATGGTGAAACTCTCTCAAAACAAAGGAAAAAACAAATGTCTCAGAAAGAAATTCGGATATATTTTCTATCCCTTATTTTGGATATCAAGCCTTCTTATATAAGGCATGGAAGGGTGCCAATAGGGCACCCTTTGGGATGGGGTGCAACCCCCCAAAGGGTTGTACCCCTCACAAGCACCCAATCCAAACAAAAGACAGAATTACCCTTAATGAAATATTAAGAAGAATTTCCTACATTTTTTTTTTTTTTTTTTTGGAAACGATGGAAACCCCACCACCAAACCACCCATTATGGGCCGCGGCACAGGTAAAACCTCGGCTGTCCCAGGCTCTTACAAGAAGTGCACCCCTGGATTCGAACCCAGAACCTCAAGGTGAGATCCTGGACCCTACACCACCAAGCCACACCAGTTGGGGACGAAGAATTTCCTACATGTTAAATCTTAATAAAAAGATGAATATGAAGACCATGATAGAAGATAAAAGTGATATTAATAATATTATTAAACTAAATTAAGATAAAAATTTAAAAAATCCGTACTATCTGACCTTTATATAATATTAAAAATACGAATACAAAATATACATATTTTATCATACAAACTGACGTCTCTCTAATACCATTTCAAATGGATGATTATTACTTTTCATCAAAACATCTTCCAACAAAATCAAAAAAAATTAAAATAATTTGAAATTAGAATCAATCGTTGAAACAATTGTGTAATCGATAACAATGATTTATTTTTGGCACAAAAAATACTTCACAAGTAATTAATATAGAAAATAACTAACGATTATATGATGGATGAATTGGAATTCATAAGAATACAAACATGAGTTACTACCCAAAAATATTTAAGAATAAACAAACACCCATCACACAGAAAACTCAAGTGTCTCTGCAGTCTTTTGATCATGCAAATATGCGTAAACGGATACAAGCATCATAAATTAAAAGAGTTTGCCTATGTAAATTTCGTAAGAATAATAAAATATTAGAGCATTTTAGATTTAAAAAAATTGAAACAAAAAAATATATTATCAAATGTGTGTAAATAAGAAGGTGTGAACTCTTATTTTATAATCAAATAACTATAAAATAAATTAAGTAGATAATCATTAAATACATAATAAATCATAATTTTTTTTATAATAGTGTGAATTATAAGAAGATATAAGGTTGGTGTGTGATCAAAAAATTTACATGTATTAAATCAAATTTCACAAAAACACATTCCACCTTTCATATTAATTTCAACTCAACTAAAACTTATCCCTTCTCCCAAATAAGGAGAGCATAGGAAGTCTCGAGGATAAATAAGAAAGCTTGAAACTCATTGAATTAAGGAGAGCTCTCATTTTACTAGCATATATATATTACTACAATAGTATTAGGAGCCATAAATTATCGTTAATGAATTTCCGCCAAATAAGAAAAAGATCACCATTTATATTATATGTGTTGACGGCGGATTTTGGTCTCAGGGTAATATAGGAATATCACTCCGAGGGAATCCTCCTCCAAACTGTGAATTTGTTTAGTTATGGGAAACTAAAAGCAAATTTAGCGGAAAATAAGAAAATATACCAATCAGACAAGGCAATTTTAACGTGGTTCGGTGGATTTTGGGATCCGACCTACGTCCACGGGCAAGAACAGGGTGGTGCTCTTTTATTACTTAAATACACCTTTCAGGCCTCTCTTTCGCTCTTACAAATTGGAACTTTACAATTCGAATCTCTCACTCTTGTGATGATTTTCAGGATGATGCCTTCAACTTGTCCTTCTACACTCACTCTACCATCCTATTTATAATGGTGAAGAAATCAGATCCTATTTGTACAAGAATTCCCAATTTGGAGATGGTCTCTTTTTCTATCAGGATTCCTAACTGTTGACGGTGGATTTTGGTCTCAGGGTAATAATACGGGAATATCACCTCCGAGGGAACCTCCTTCAACTGTGAATTTGTTTGGTTATGCGGGAAACCAAAAGCAAACTTAGCGGAAAACAAAGAAATACGCCAATCAGACAAGGTGATTTAACGTGGTTCGGTGGAATTGAGGATCCGACCTACGTACACGGACAAGAACAGGGTGGTACTCTTTTTATTACTCAAATACACCTCTCAGGCCTCTCCTTTTGCTCTTACAAAATTGGAACTTATGACTCTAATTCCTCACTCTTGTGATGATTTTCAGATGATGCCTTCAACTTGTCCTTCTACACTCACTCTACCCTCCTATTTATAATGGTGAAGAAATCAGATTCCTATTTGTACAAGAATTCCCAATTTGGAGATGGTCTCTTTTCCTATCAGGATTCCTAGTCAAAACTATTCCCTTTTCCATAAGGATTCCTAATCAAAAACTACATTTACTTCCTTTATCCTATTAGGATATTAAGTTATTACTTTACCCCATTAAAGTAGGACAACTTATCCCTTTTCCGCAAGGATAGGATGCTTTATCTTCCTGAGCACGCCTCGTCATGTGCTCGGTCTTCATGAGGTCGGTCATGATAGCCATTTGAACTGAGAATGCTGCTGTCGATCTGATAATGCTCGGTCATCCGATCTCAAGTGCTCGGCCATTTAGTATAAAGTGCTCGGCCTCTTACCGTCAAGTTGTCGGTCGGCTTTAACGGTCTCGATCAATGGAGTTACCCCTTTTCCCCCTGTCGTGTTGTTTAAATAACATAGTGCCCGAAAAACACCATCAACATCTGTCCCCTAGTTCTCGGTAACAACGAGTTTGCGAGTTGATGCCGGGGAACTATAAAAAAGATGGTGTGTGCTGATCGCCTTACTGGTGGTCGCTCCAGAAATCACAAAGAAACTGTCTTCGCCATTAACCAAGTCTTCTGTTTCTATATTCATGTCCTCGGTTATTGAAGATGCTGACCATTCAGAATGATTCTCCACCTTATGGCCAATTGTTTACTCGGTAGTCCCATCAGGAGATTAAGTTCCTTTTGTTGTCGCAAACTAAAAAAATGATCTCCTCTCTCTCTGTAATATCTGTACCAGAGATTTGGGGGTCCTGACCCCTGACTGATCCAATCGATTGTGAGGAGAAAATTTTGCCTCTGAGCTAACGATGATGGTGCTCGGTGGCATGTGATCCTGTCTCGAGCTGTGGAGATGCTTGGGCCTGGGGGGGGAACGTTACGTCCCCAGTCCGAAGGGCTGACTCGGTGGGACGTACCCCGACCCGAGCTGTGAAAGGCACTTGGACCTGAGGGAATGTTACGTCCCCAGTCCGAAGGGCTGACTCGGTGGGACGTTACCCGACCCCGAGCTGAGAAAGGCAATTGGACTGAGGGGGATGTTACGTCCCCAGTCCGAAGGACTGACTCGGTGGGGCGCAACCGACCCCGAGCTGGAGAACGCAACTTGGACCGAGGTGAATGTTACGTCCCCAGTCCGAAGGGTGACTCGGTGCGACGTACCCCGACCCCGAGCTGTGAAAGGAATTTGGACCTGAGGGGAATGTTACGTCCCAAGTCCGAAGGGCTGACTCGGTGGGACGTACCCCAACCCCGAGCTGAGAAAGGCACTTGGACTGGGGGACTGTTACGTCCCAGTCCGAAGGCTGA
>SKCR01008780.1:0-23637 GCA_019454045.1 Zanthoxylum bungeanum | reverse complement strand
ATTCTGTTGTTATTATTATTATTATTATTATTATTATTATTATTATTATTATTATTTGTCTACGTCTTCTATAATTAGTCCGTAGTTATAATTAAAAAGTAAGAAAAGTTAACTAATTTATATTGAAAATTCGGGGTTATCCTAAGTTCTGACCCTATGCGGAATTACAGACAATAAGCAGGACAAGTCCTGTTACTGCTACTATGGAATTGCAACAGGCAACCACAATAACCAATAAATAAAATATGCTGCAAATATAAAAACAATAACAATGATTAAAGCAGCAAATATAATCAAACCACACAAAATCAACACAAGTAATTTTGGTGACGAAGTGGAAAACTCTTCCGAGTAAAAAAACCACTACGGGTATATCGGCTACCAGCCCAATCCACTATATCGAGAAAAACTTACAGCGATGGTCAAGACCTATGGTGGCAACTCCACCGACTCAAGTACCTCTATACTGCAAGAACTCAAGGCAACTCCTCAAGCCCGCGACCCACGGTTTTCTTCAGAACCTCTGAAGTCTCTGAGTAGATTGTATCACCTCTGAACGCCGGAACTCCGACTACCAAAACTCCTCCTATAGAACTCTAAAGGATTAGGGATTTTGGGTTATGTTGTGTTGAAGGTTTATCAAAGATGGAATCACACCATTAATGAAGAAGACAAGAAGATGAAGAAGTCTTCAATGGTGGATTCAAATAGAGTTGAAAGCTTTGAGAGATTTGGCTCAAGAGAAATATACTTCAACTAATGAGAATGGCGGCTAAGGGTTATATTTATAGGTAGGGTGAAAACCTAGGGTTTTGCAGGCCAAAAACGCGTTCAGATCGCAGTCGCGTTCGAACGCTTACTAGAACGCTACACGAACGCGTCCTTTCTGTGAAGACTCGTTCGAACATCAATCGAACGCACAACGAACGTGAGCTCTCTGGAATGCTCCCGTTCGAACCCCACAAGAACGTGCCTCGAACGTTTGCTCTCTGGAATGCTCCCGTTCGAACCCAATAAAGAACGTGCCACTAACGCCACACGTTCGAACCCACAAACGAACGCAGCACTAACGCCAATCGTTCGAACACTGCAACGAACGCACCACGAACGCATGTCTGATGCACAGCAGCCAAAAACCAGTCCAATTGCACAAAGATCTTCATGATAAATTACAACTCAATTGAACTTGTTTTGTCACGAACACATGCCAATAAAAATGGAACTCACATATATAAATTGATAAAACTGGTTCCTAGAATCGATTCTCAATTCCGATTCCAAAACCAAAGGGGAATCGGAACCGAACCGAACCATACACTATACGATTCGATTTTGATTCCTCATTCAACAGAACTGCAAACCGCCGATTTGGTTCCGGAATCAAACCTGCATCGAACCGTGGTAAGAGCTAAGTTGCTCAACTATTTTGAGTTTCAAATTTTCAGTTTAAAAAATATGAAAAATAATGGCCTTAGAATTTGAAAAACTCAAAATAATATCATTTAAAATCCAATTAATTTTTCTCTTTTAATCTTTTATGTCTTTTTTTTTTCTAATTTGTTTTGTCATGCATTTCTGGAAATTGATCAACTAAATTGTTTTCAATCTCTTCAGATAAATAAATAAACATTTTAATAATATTCAACTTATTAATAGTTAAAGTCACTATTCAAGTGATTAATAATTTGTTAGAAATTTAAAAATATTTTGTTATTTTACCATCTATATAATGAGCATCCCTAAGATATGTTTGAATTGATAAAAGAAAAAAATATTTAAAATCCATTACTTGACCCTCTTTTTTCGCATTTTCACGTGCTACTCAAGCGCGTTGCTTAGTACAATTTTTTTTGAACTAATATGTGGTTTGACCAACTCTTTCTTTCCATTTTATCCTTATGGTTATGGACAATTTGAGTGAAGGCTTATGAGGGCAAAAATAATAGAACTAGCAACATTTTTTTTTTTTTTTTTGGTTTGCAATTGGGGTGTCCAGATCACTAATTTCCGAGACTTATATCTCGTGTTCTGTATTTCGTATCCTCATAAGTTTCTCAATATAGGATAAGTCAATTTTTTTTTTTTATATCCGTGATTATGATCACAAAAAAAATATACTTAGTAAGATTCAAATCTTAAATTTGAAAATGAATACCACTGAGGAGCAGCCCTTGGGGTTGCCAACTAGTTGCTCATCCATTTTGAGTTTCACATTTTTAGTTAAAAGTTATGAAGAATATCGGCCTTAGAATTTGAAAAACTCAAAAATAATAATATTTAAAGTCCAATTATTATTTTTTCTCTTTTATGTCTTTTTTTTTTCCTTAAAAAAAAATTGTATTGTCATGCATTTCTGGAAATTGATCAACTAATTTGTTTTCAATCTAATCAGATAAATTAAATAAACATTTTGATAATATTCAACTTATTAATAGTTAAAGGCATTATTCAAATGATTAATGATGTGTTAGAAATTTTAAAATAATTCGTTATTTTACCATCTATATAATATAATGAGTGTCGCTAATCTAAGATTAAAAAAAATTGCAACTTCATTTAAGATGATTCTTGTGAGATATGTAGCACTGATGAGTAAAATATTAGCTATTTCAACATAATTGTATTTGAATTGAAATATTAACACATATGTTGATGGTGTTTTCAGGTCCTATGTTATTTAAAGAGTACGGCATGGGTAAAAAGGGTAATTCCCTTCTTGATCGAGATCATTAGTGCCGACCCGACCACATGAAGTGTTATAAAGCCAACAGGTAGAGACCGAACACTTGATGATTGGTGACCGACCACTTTGGCTCGGATGACCTTTGGAGAGAATCAGATCGGCAGAAACATTCTCAGTTCAAAAGACAATCATGACCGACCTCATGAAGACCGACCAGATAGCGAGGCGTGCTCAGGAAGATAAGGCATCCTATTTTTTCGGATAAGATAACAAATTATCCTACTTTCATGGGGAGAACTGATGAATCAGTGTCTTAACAGGACAAAAAAAGTAAGAGTAGTTTTAAATTAGGAATCCTTGTGGAAGAAGGAGATTGATTCGACTGGAAACCCTTGTAAAAGAAGGAATCTGATTTCTGTACTATTATAAATAGGAGGGTAAAAATATGCTTAAGGAAGATCAGAATCAATATCGAGATCATTACGATCAGACTTGTAAAAACACCAGAGATATCAGAGAACATATCTCAGTAATAAAAAGTGTTATTCGGTTTGGTGTCAGTGGACGTAGGTTGGATCTAGCCAGCCGAACCACGTTAAATCTCTTTGTTGATTGTCATATTTATCTGTCTTTTGCTAAGTTTGCTTTCGGTTCCCCCATAACCGAACAAATTCACTATTGAGGGAAGATTTGTCTCGGGAGTAATATTCCCATATTGCCCTGAGACCAAAATCAGCCGTCAACAGTTGGCGCCGTCTGTGGGGATTTCAACGAAAAACAGCACACGTGATAAGACAATGGCAGAAGACGGAAATCGCCGATCATCAAGAAGTCCAACTACGGAGTGGGTAGAGAAGATAAAAGAAAACATGTGGAAAGAAAGAGAGGAAAACCAAGCCTTTCTGAAATCCATGCTGGACCGACTAGAAAGGGTGGAAGGAAGGAACAACGAGAGATTTGAAGCCGGAACCAGTCAGAGAAGAGGTGAGACGACGGAAGGAAAAAAGGTTGTAGATACAAGTGAAGACGACAGACCCAGAAGGAGGGGCCCCTACGGGATAAAATCTGTAGTGGTAGAAAAAGATTCGCAAACGGAGGACACATGAGAAGAAGAAGAGGAAAGACAGCCGCCAGACTCCTCCTATGATAGCCCCCGAAACATCAGAAGGGAAAAAAAGAAGTATGGCGAGGCTGAACGAGAAACCTCAAGTCATGAGGAGCGCCACACCCGGGGAAATAAACACGAAGGAGGCCGCAGGAGACGGCATGGTAACTCAGATAGCAACATGAAATCTTGGTTGAGGAATGAGATGGCCAAGTGGGGAGTAAACCTCAAGACCGATGCAGGAGATCCCCGGGACGGTGAGGAGGAATCTCCCCTCACAGAAGAAATGAGGTCGGCAAAATTCTCGAGACGATTCAACATGCCTACCATAACACCCTACAAGGGCCATACTGACCCAAAATCCCATATTGAAAGCTTTGTCCTATTAATGGAAGTCCAAAGAGTAGTAGGGGATGCCATTTGCAAAGTATTCCCCCTAATCTTAGGCGGATCCGCCATTCTATGGTACAGAAGTCTAGCCCCAGGGACCATCAGCAACTTCGCGCAACTCAAAAAATCGTTTGTGCGGCACTTCAAAGGGGCATGCGTTCCTAAAAAGACAATTAGGGAGTTAAGACTCATGAAGCAGAGAGATGACGAGCCCCTGAAAGCCTTCATTGAAAGATACCATAATATAGTGCTCGAGGTCGGGGGATATGAGTCCCTCGAGGCCTTGGAAAGTTTAAAAGGGGCCTTAAAGGTCGGAAAGCTGTGGACTCACCTAAGAATCCAAGACACGCCGGATTATGGAACCGCCCTGGAAATAACCCGAAAGTTTGTTTTGTTAGAGAACGAATAAAAAATCTCTCGGAGAGAGACATCTATCAGAGAGAGGACAATAAGGGCAGAGGCCCGCCGGCCAGATAGGGAGTTCAAAAAACCACCTCCGAGACGCAAGGAATTCAAGCCAATACCTCGAAACAACCAGGAAAGAGGAATCCTGAACCAAGTAAACCATGTAGTCAGGGAAGAATCATACATTCCTCTGAACAAGCCACTAGGACAAATCGTCATGGAGATCCAGGAAAAAGGCCTTTTGATAGAACCTAACCTCAGGAGATTTCCCCCAGAGAAAGAGAAAAACATCCTATTGCGTGCATCATAATTTGAGAGGACACCCGACGGACGGGTGCAAAGACTTGTGAGAACAACTGGAAGACCTGGCTCGGAATGGATATTTAAATAAATACATTGACCATGAGGTTATGGCGGCTAGACAAAGGGCACAACAACGACATATAAATATCATCGCAGGAGGGAAAACACTGGCCGGAGATTCTAACCGGTCCAGAAAAAACTACAGCCGGGCTCAGGGGTCGGAGGTACTAGGAGCAGAACAATCCTCGGGAATACAAGGTGACCGGTCGGTGCCAATAATGTTCACTGACGAGGATGCCCGAGGGGTGAGTTTCCCCCACGACGATGCGTTGATAATCAATGCAACAATCGGCGGTTCAGAGGTAGACAGAATCCTGGTGGATCCCGAGAGCGCAGTGGATATAATCTCCAAAGAGGCTCTGGAAGGCCTTGGAGTGGAGTATGCAGCTCTGACCGACGATGGCACTCCCCTATACGGCTTCGGGGGATCAACGGTCGTCCCATTAGGAAGAGTACAATAGCAATGACGATCGGAACTCGCCCCCGGCTCGGACGATCATGATAAACTTCACGGTGGTGGACTGCATGAGCAGTTACCAAGTCATTGTCGGTCGGCCTTTCATGATGAAGACAAAGGCCGCAATGTCCTGCCATTACTTAAAATTAAAATTCCCCACACTGGAAGGGATCAGAATCGTGTGCGGGAGTCAGAAGACAGCCCAGAGCGTTTTTTGCCACCCTCTCACGGGAAACCCTATGCGTTGAAAGAGGTACCCAAAAAAAGACAGGTGAATGAAGACGGAGAAGAAGCAAGGGGGAACACAGGTTCTCGGCCAAATAAGGTTGCCCGATTAGGGGCGGTCGAAGAATTGGAACAGACTAAACTTTTCGGACCTGGGAAGAGCGTAAAGATAGGGGGAAACTTAGACAAAACCCTGAAAAAGGACCTGCTGAGGTGTCTGAAGGAGTACCCGGACGTCTTCACATGGGGGCACGACGACATGCCCGGGATTGATTCAAAATTCATCAATCATTGCTTGGCAGTAAACCCGTCACACAAACCAGTCAAGCAAAAAAGAAGAACCTTTAATCAGGAACGGTGCAGGGCAGTAGCGACCGAGGTGGACAAGCTATTGAAAGCTGGTTTCATCAGAGAAGTAAAATACCCGGAGTGGGTATCAAACGTGGTATTGGTAAAGAAGTCAAACGGAAAGTGGAGGATATGCGTGGATTTCACCGACCTCAACAAGGCATGCCCGAAAGACCGCTTCCCACTGCCAAACATAGATCAATTAGTAGATACAACAGCTTGCCAGGGACTTCTAAGCTTTATGGACGCCTTCTCAGGATACAACCAGGTCAAGATGCACCATGCGGACGAGGAGGAGAAAACACTTTTGTCACCGACCCGGGGCTTACTGTTATAAAGTAATGCCCTTCGGACTGAAGAAGCAATGCAGGGGCAACCTTTCAAAGGTTGGTCAACAAGGTTTTCAAATCGCTCATTGGCACGTCAATGTTGGTATATGTTGACGACATGCTAACAATGTCCAAAGAGCCAGAATGTCACGCGACCGATTTAATAAAAACCTTCGAACTACTAAGGAAACACAATTTAAGACTCAACCCGGAGAAATGTGCTTTTGGAGTAGCCTCAGGGAAGTTTCTGGGCTACATGGTAAGCTCCCGAGGCATAGAAGCCAATCCACAGAAGATCCAGGCCGTACTGGACTTAAAATCTCCCAGGACAGTAAGAGAAGTGCAGAGTCTGACCGGCAGATTGGCCGTGCTCAACCGATTTATCTCCCGAGCAACAGACAAGTACCACCCCTTCTTCAAAGTCATCAAGAAGGCCAAAAAGGAAATCGACTGGACGCCAGAATGCGAGGATGCCTTCCTACAATTAAAACAATACCTAACACAGCCCCCGCTTCTAGCAAAACCACTCACATGAGAAACCTTATACTTATACTTAGCTATCTCAAACACGCAGTAAGCTCGGTACTAATACAAGAGGTCGATAAAGTCCAAAGGCCAATCTATTATGTCAGCAAAGCTCTATTAGATGTTGAGACCCGATATCCGGCACATGAACTGGTCGCCCTATCATTGATCACTGCAGCCCGAAATTACGACCCTACTTCCAAACCCATCCTATTGGGGTTTATACCGATTATCCTTGAGACAGATTCTACAAAAACCAGAAGTTTCGGGCAGGCTAATGAAGTGTCGGTGGAGTTAAGTGAACACAACATTTCTTACCTCTCAAGGGTAGCAGTAAAAGGGCAGGCTTTGATAGATTTTGTCGCAGAATTCACAGAACCCCAGGTTCTGACTGTGGGGGAAGGCAAATGGGAGATGTTAGTAGACGGATCTGCCAGCTCACAAGGCAAGGGAGCTAGAATCATATTGAAGAGTGACAAAAGGTGAAGAGGTATTGTTCGCCCCAGTTCGCCTTCGAGGCCACAAACAATGAGGCAGAGTATGAGGCAATTCTGGCCGGTCTAGGCTATGCGCGGTGGTAGGAGTCCATGACGTAGTGATAAGAAGTGACTCTCAGCTAGCTGTTCAGCAGTTGAAAGGCGAATTCCAAGCCAGGGAGCCGAGTATGATAGCCTACTTGGCTGAAGTAAAAAGGTTGGTGGGAAGAATAGGGAACGTACACTTTGAGCAAATCAGTCGAGAAGACAACTGCGAGGCAGACTCCTTGGCACGGCTCGCATCTTCGATAAAATTAGAGAACACCAGAATAGTCCCTCTAATCTGCCTCCGAGAAAAGAGCGTGGGAGAACTCGAAGTAAAAGTATTGGATGAGGAAGACAAAACCTCGTGGATACAACCAATTAAGAAATATTTGGAAACAGGGGAGACACCCGAAGACGAGAAGGAAGCCATGAAACTAAAATTCAAAAGCACCAAGTTCTCCTGATCGAAGGAGTGCTCTCTACCCGGAGGGGCCACACAGTACCCCTCCTATGATGTTTGGCGGAAGAAGAGGCCGATTATGTACTGAGGAAAATTCATGCGGGCATCTGTGGGGTCACACCGGAGGACAATCGATGGCTTTTAAAGCTTTAAGGCAAGAATTCTATTGGTCTATGGTCAACTATGCATCAAGACGGCATGAGAGTGGCCCGGAAATGCGAAAGATGCCAGAAGAATGCCAATATTCACCACCAGCCAGCAGAGCAGTTAACCATCCTGTCCAGTCCCTGGCCGTTCGCTCAGTGGGGGCTAGATATCATCGGACCGATGCCAAGGGGACGAGGACAGGCGAAGTATGCCATTGTAGCCATAGACTATTTCACCAAATGGGTGGAGGCCGAACCCCTATCCACCATCACATAAAAGAAGGCCACATAGTTTTTTAAGAATAATATTATCTGTAGGTTCGGAATCTCACGGGCTGTCGTCACCGACAACGGAAAATAGTTCGATAGTAGGGGATTCAGGAAACTCTGCGAAGACCTCTAGATCGCCTTAAAGTTTGCCTCACCAGCCCACCCCAAGTCAAACGGACAGGTTGAGGCGGCAAACAAAATCATCAAAGCAAATCTTAAAGCTCGGCTCGGATCCTGCAAGAGCTTATGGGTCGAGGAATTGCTGGAAGTAATGTGGGCACACCGGACAACCTACAAAGATTCTACAGGGGAGACCCCGTTTTCCTTATCATACGGGTGTGAAGCAGTTATTCCAGCAGAGATCGGAATAACTACCCACATGGTCCGTCATTTTGAGAGCGGAAAGAATGAAGAACTTATCAGAAGCCACCTCGACCTGATCGAGGAAAAAAGAGAGAAGTTAGCCATGAGGACAGCATTTTATCAACAAATGATGGTCCGCTTCTACAACAAAAAGTTCGAACTCGCATCTTTCTCCCAGACGACCTGGTATTAAGAAGAGTCACTCTGAACACTCGAAGGCCGGAAGAAGTCTCTCGTTAGGAGCCAAGTGGGAATGGCCCTATAAAATTACAGAGGTGGTAAGGCCATGGGTCTACATCTTAGAACATCTGGACGGCACGCGATTAAGGAAACCCTGGAACACCGAGATGTTAAGAAAATACTTTCAGTAGATTCTTTTTTTTGCAGCAACCCGACAAGGGTAGGAGCTCAATGTAAAACCTTTCTCGAAATATCCATCCCGCAGAGAGCTGTAAGAAGGGCAATATGTCCCCGAATATGAATAAAACTTTCTCTTTTCAAAATCCCACCACCAACTATTCTAATTAAAATTGAAAGCCATATTCAAAATTCCGGGGACATACTCGATACGAAGAAATGATCAGAGGTCGAGGCATCAAACCAATGACATAACCGATCACAAGTGCTACCATAAAAATCTCGGGCATAGACAATCCGACCTAACTCACTCCACTTTCAAAAATCAAGACCACAGGTCAAGGGGTTCGTAAGAGGTAGAAGGAGCACGAGAACCCCTCGCACTAGCCGGAGCACGACTACTCTACCCTACAACCTAATATACGGGGGACATTCCGGGATGGTAATCACGGGGAAGGATGATACCCCCGTAGCGTTTGCTTACTCCAGTGTTACCGAACATAAGGAGAAAAATGCCCTTAATGTCTCAGACACTCTTTGATCCCCATTTCATTGATCATATGGATCCGTGAGAAGCATAGTACGGGGACAGATGATGCCCCCGTGGCGATTGCTTACTCCAGTGTTACCGAACATAAGGAGGAAAATGCCCTTAATTGCTCGGACACTCTTTGATCCCCATTTCCTTGATCATATGGATCCATGAGAAGTATAGCACGGGGAGGGATGATGCCCCCGTGGCGATTGCTTACTCCAGTGTTACCGAACATAAGGAGGAAAATGCCTTTAATGTCTCGGACACTATTTGATCCTCATTTCCTTGATCATATGGATCCGTGAGAAGCATAACACGGGGATGGATGATGCCCTCGTGGCGATTGCTTACTCCAGTGTTACCGAACATAAGGAGGAAAATGCCCTTAATGTGTCAGACACTCTTTGATCCATATTCCTTTGATCATTCGGATCCAAGAGAAGTGTAGCACAGGAAGGGATTGTGCCCTCGTAGCATATGCTTGCTCCAGCGTTGTAAGGAGGAGCCCTCGAACAGTACACAGGCTCCATGGAGACCTGAAGTATAGAGGATGTGCCCTTATCCTTTTAAACGCTCTTTGATCCAAATCCTGATTCACCGGGACTCTGAATTGAAAGATTCAGGATTGTGTTTTGGAAACCTCGGACAGGACGCTGTTTTAAGGAATCCGTGCTGATTGTTTACACTTTAGAATTTTGTTTTGGGATAAGTGCTAAGTCACCCCCGCCTTTTAAATTTTATTTTCAAAATTTTATTTTTGTTTTTCGCTGGTTTGGTAAGGGGACGCCCGTGCCAGATTCGGTAGGGCTTCAAAAGGTTGATTCACTTCCCTTCTGAATAAGTCCCAAGTAGGGGTGTTCGCGGTGCGGTTCAGGGCGGTTTTTTCATTTTTTACTTCAAACCGCGCGGGTTGGCGGTTTGAGAAATTAGAAAACGAAACCGAAAATTTGATAAGGAAAACCGCGACGGTTCGGGTTTGCGGTTTAACGGTTTGGGCGGTTCGGGTCGGCGGTTTGGATTATAAATTTTTTAAGAAAATTTTGTGTTTTTCACATTATAATTGAAGAAAAAATTACATAATTTTCATTTATTCATTACATAATGTTATATGATCATTAAATATCTTATTTTCATTCATAGTTAAAGAAGAAGAAAAATATAAAATAATATTTAATTTGAACGCGGGGTCTGCGGTTTAGGCAGTTCGGGTCGCGGTTCGAGTCAAAAATTTGCGGTTTGACATGGGTCAAAACCGCACACCGACCCTAAATTTGCGGTTCGATTCGGTGCGGTTCAAAATATTTTTAATATTTTTTCAAACCGCGCGGTTCGGTTCGGTTCGGTGTGGTTCGGTGCGGTTCGCGGTTTGACCACCCGAAATTGTGTTCACCCATAGCCCCCCAAGGATTAATCGGCTTGGGGCTGGATTCGTTCCGCCGAGGCCACTTGATTAATCGGCTCGGGGCTGGATTCGTTCCGCCGAGGCCACTTGGTTAATCGGCTCGGGGCTGGATTCGGTCCGTTGAGACCGATGTCTCTTCCCGGCTCGGGTCTGCTATTGTACAGCCGAGACCGATGTTTCTTTTCAGCTCGGGGTTGGATTTCGTTCCGCCGAGGCCAAAGTATTCCTCTCAGCTCGGGGTCGGGTTATGTCTCACTGAGTTCGTCCTTTTGGTCTGGGGACGTAACATTCCCCCAAAGTAAAGTGTTTCTCTCAGCTCGGGGTCGGGTTACGTCCCACCGAGTCCGTCCTTTTGGCCTAGGGACGTAACATCCCCCCAGTGAGCCAAGTGTTTCTCCCAGCTCGGAGTCGGTCCTCAAGTGGACGTTTCTGGGAGAGCAACCGGAGCAAGTCATGAAGGATCAAAAAAAGAAAAACGGGAGTATACAAAATATTCGCATAAATAGGGACGTGAAAAAGAGTTATTACAAAAATATAAATAGATAACATAAAGTATGTTCGGGATTACACGGGGCCCCGTTCGGGTTACCCCTTGTCAGTCATCCCGCACAGGGGCAGGTGGTTCTTCCTCAGCAGACTCAGATGACGGATGACTCGGCTCGCCCTCGGGAGGTGGGATATCAGCTTCTGCATCGACAACCGGGGAAACCCCTACTTCAAGGATCAAATGAGGAACCTCAGGTAGGTTCTCGTCAGGAGCAGGAACCTCGGGTCGGTCCTCGTAAGGAGCTGGGAGGACCGAGGCGATCGAAATTGGGTCTGGATCCATCACTTCTTCGGGAAAAGGGGGGTAAGCATTTCTGAAACTCCTTCTCGGATATTCCCCTTTACAGAAGCGAATGGCCGCATGGATAGGCCCCATGTCCAGGTCAGGCAGCACCATCAGAATAATTTCAGCACAATCGCCAACCCCTTCGAGACGGATGGAGTCCCTCTCGACCTCCAACTCAAGTTCTCTTCTCCTAAGCTCGACACGGGCCCGTTCCAATTCCTCATCTTTGGCCCTCAGCTTAGATTCAACATTGCGCACTTCCACCTGCAGGATCCTGTTATCAGCCTGAGCAGCCTCCAAATCCTTCTTGGCGGCATCAACATTTTTTCTCTCTAAAGAGGCAGCAGTCCGAAGAGCTTTGTTTGTTGTATGAGCCTCAACGGCAGCCAGCTCCAGATTTTTTATGTTTTCTTCTTTCTGAACCAGCTCGGCTTCCGTTTCAGAGAGTCGGTTCTGAAGCCTCTGGGCTTGGCCACCCTCGGACAAAAGGCTCAGGAGGAGATCCTTATTCTTGGCCGCAAGATAGGTCGCCTGCCAAAAAGAAACAGAAAATCAGAAATCAAACTAAGTTATGAACTCACGGCGGGAATAAGGGAAGAATAACTACCTTTGCCATCTGGGAACACAACAAGGTAACCACATCCTCGGGAGAGAGGTCTTCGTATCTCGGAATTTTGGCCGGAGGGACCACCTCAGCCAGTTCATTGATTGCCGGCACCAGATGAGAAGTAGCCTCCCGAATGTCCTGACCGAGGTCTTCTACGCCAAGAATTACGACACCATTATGTTTTTTAGAGGAACCCTCCGACACTTTTTTCTCTTTCCGAACGAGTTGCCTCTTGCTCATGACCCATTCCTCATCCGCCTCCCGGACCAGCTCAGCTTCCTCCACCCCGAATGGACATTTCATTTTTCTGGTAGGTTTTGATGGGCTGGCAGGTCGGGCGGAGACTGTTGGCGATACCCTGGAAGGTGAAGATAAGCTTTGGATAGCTAACAGGGCCGCCTCTTCAATCACTCATCTGGCCTCAGCAGTCGCTGGCCGTCTCCGAGAGGGCCCGGTCCCAATCTGGCCTGTTTTCTTTGACGCATCAGCCAGTTGATCAAGGTATTTTGGCATTTTTGACATGCCTACACATAAAAAAAGAGAAAAGAGAAGATAGATAATGAAGAAAGCGAAAGCAAGTAGAGTGGTCAATCCAGAATCCGAGCAAGAAAATTCAAATTATCATCATTCTAAGCAAACAAGGAGACTGGTTAGAAGGTTAGTAAAGCCCACATATTCGCCCCGGGACCTTCAGAGGAGCAGTCCGAATCAGGCCCGACTCAATAAAGACCTCATCGTTGACCAATTGCTTCCAATGATCGGCATATAGCCGAGCCCAGCGCACCCGCGCCCGGACCTGGTGGGAAACCTTAGGAGCATCCCTCCAACAAGCTGGGAAGAGTCAAAGCAGTTAGAAATCTATCGTAAAGTCAAAAGCAGGAATACTAAGGGTTAGATTCCTAACCTCCCGCTCTAAAGATATCCGGGACAGAAACCTCTTCTTCATAAGATCTCAAGACCCGTCCCCAATCTCCGGTGGCCCAGAACCATAAATCCTTGAAGTTTTTGTTAGAGTCGGGGAGTTTGCTGACAATATTTGACGAGTCGGCATAAGCAGAGAGGTAGTACCAACCATGGTGCGTTCTTGGGTTGGCCTTCAATCGATACAACCTTTTCACTTCTTCAAGACAGGGTTCGCCGAGCCCCGCCCGACTCCAAATCACATATAGCCCGGCCAGAATCCTCCAGCTATTCAAGCTCAATTGGCAAGGGGCGATCTCCATCTCGGCCAGCATCCAGGCAAAGTAACGTTGAAGTGGTAGCCGAAGACCACACTCAAAGAAAGCCGGAAGAAGGGCCACCGAACCCTCATCAGGTTGGCTAGCACGATCCATTGGCCCGGGGACTTCAAGGGCGATATCTATCGGAATGTCATATCGTTGCCGGAGCAGTGCGAGGTCGTCTTTAGTTATCTTGGAAGGACGGTCCATGTCTAGAGCCGAGGAGTTAAAATCACCGGGCTCTGGGTCCTTCCGAGGGATCCTCTGATGATAAGTATCTTGTTCAATTTTAGAAGGGGTGAGGGTAGTGTCGAGGTCCTTTATGCTTGGTGCCCCCGAGCTCGAGGAGAGCTCTTCAACAGGAGGGGTCGGAGGTCTAGCAGGGTTTACAGAGGAAGACCTGGTGTCAGACATCCCTGACATCCGAGAAATAAAAGAAAAAGGGGGGAGGTCAGTCTACAGCTAATTTCCAAAGCTAGAGCCTGTGGGTTCTAAACGCCATAATGATATCCATCAAACCATAAATCTCTCCCTAGCGACATCGGGGTAAACAAAAAACAGACCTAAGAGTCTCCAAATCCCAAAAATCCAGACATGTTTCACACAAAAAGAAAACAACAACAAACATGACTCACAACTCATGAAAAAGCAAAACAAGGAGGACGGTCAGAAAACTTACTTGTTTCTTTCGGAAAGATGAAAGTTTGCCCGATGTGATCTGGTTGTTCTTCGAGTTCACTGGTCACAGTTAGGAAGAAGGAGTTCTCACGATTAAGGAAGTCGAAGTGTTCGTAAAAGAAAGCAACATCGTTTTCTCCGTTTTGATATAATCTGTTCGGTGCGTTTGTGGCCGTTGGATTGAACGAAAGCATCAGATATACGCCACATGTCATCTTTTAAAATAATCTTCCAAAATTAAATGGACGGATGAGATTGGACGTCATTTGCATTAACAATAGCGGTCAGATTGTTCGCTTTTTGGCGGGAGAGCAACAGATGGTTGACAAGTGGCAGGCTCGTTGAACCCTATAACTATAAGTGATCTGATGGGCATTTAAGAGGATATGACGGTTGCGCGTCTCGAGGGGCAAAATTACAGAAGGGCAATAAAGGGATTTCACCTCGGCAGGAAGAAAGTCAGGCCGAACACCTGATTCAGACTGATCAGGATATAAGTGTGGGCCGATGAAATTTCTCCTTCAGAAAATTGGCTATCAGTTCATCAACCGTACCACTCTTATATAGTTCCCGGCACCAACTTGTATGACTCATTGGAACCGAGAATTAGGGGACAGATGTTGATGATGTTTTCAGGTCCTATGTTATTTAAAGAGTATGGCAGGGGTAAAAAGGACAATTCTCTTCTTGATCGAGATCATTAATGCCGAACTGACCACATGAAGTGTTATAAAGCCAACAGGTAGAGACCGAATACTTGATGATTGGTGACCGACCATTTTGGCTCGGATGACATTTGGAGAGAATCAGATCGGCAGTAGCATTCTCAGTTCAAAAGACTATCATGACCGACCTCATGAAGACCGACCAGATAGCGAGGCGTGCTCAGGAAGATAAGGCATCCTATTTTTTCGGATAAGATAACAAATTATCCTACTTTTATGGGAGAACTGATGAATCAGTGTCTTAACAGGACAAAAGAAGTAAGGGTAGTTTTAAATTAGGAATCCTTGTGGAAGAAGGAGATTGTTTCGACTGGAAACCCTTGTAAAAGAAGGAATCTGATTTCTGCACTATTATAAATAGGAGGGTAGAGTATGCTTAAGGAAGATCAGAATCAATATCGAGATCATTACGATCAGACTTGTAAAACACCAGAGATATCAGAGAAGCATATCTCAGTAATAAAAAGTGTTATTCGGTTTGTGTCAGTGGACGTAGGTTGGATCTAGCCAGCCGAACCACGTTAAATCTCTTTGTTGATTGGCGTATTTATCTGTCTTTTGCTAAGTTTGCTTTCGGTTCCCCCATAACCGAACAAATTCACTATTGAGGGAAGATTTGTCTCGGGAGTAATATTCCCATATTGCACTGAGACCAAAATCAGCCGTCAACAACATATTTTGAGTCATTCATATTTTTTAATTGAAATATTAACACACATTTGAGTCATTAATCTCATGTATTATAGTTATATATATTAACAGTAAAAAAAAATATTTATGTGATTGTGACTCATGTCAATATGATTATGACTGTGGTAGAGCTCTATGAGACTTATGTAAAATATGACTGTAATTAGGTTTAACGTTATCATCACTGTGATTGAGGTCAATGTAACTTAGATTGAGCTCATTATGATTGTGATTGAGTTTACCGTGACTTAGATAATATATGACTATGACTGAGCTCATTGTGAGTGATATCTCAAATATGACTGAGGTAGTGAGACACACCCATGACTAAATTATCAGTCACCCAACTGATAATCACATTGTGAATGTAGGTAAAAATATCACAGTCATAATGTGACTGAGGCGCACCCTGACTAAATTATCAGTTACCCAATTGATAGTCACAATTTTGACCGAGGTCGACAATATGACTGAGATAACTAATGTGACTGAGATCAAAAATGTAATTGAGGATCGACAATGTGATTGACGGTCAGCAAGGTGATTGAGGTAATGTGAAGTATGTGCAACACAATAAATTTTGGGCTAATTTTGACATTACGTAAATCCGAAATTGAGAGAGTTTGTTAATGAAAGTTGTGGGTATGTATGTCAAGTTATGTGAATTTTTACATATTGTGATTTGGAGTTCGGATGAAATGGATTGAATTATTTGAAAATGACATTAGCTCATGACGTCAACTCATGTCACTATGTCATCATTGTCCCATGCTTCTTTTCTCCAACCACTCAGTAAATAGTTGTACTGACACTTGGCTCAACCACCTCTGACAGCGAAAACCCATCATTCCAACATTTTGACCACTGCTACACGCTTTGTTGGTGCGACAGTCTGCGGTTCAACTGTTCCGGTACTGTCCCGCCTATCAAGGTCTCTTCCCAAGGAGAGTCGTTAACCCACTTCCGTCATATCATCCTTCTGGAGGCCAAACTCCCATATAGGGCATATGTCATATGACTCCAACACAGGTCAGTCTGTGATCCATATTCGTTTCTCGGGTCGGTATGATGATGCATATGATATTGGTCAAAGCTCCCCTAGTTTCTTCTTCTCAATCAGTGGGTTGCTAAGCACATACCCCCTCAGATTGGTTTCAATAAATTCTCTCGGAATCCCAAATCCAATACTTCTTCACGAGGTCGGGTCAGTATTAATGATTGACCCACCTTCAACTAGCCCTACCCTCGAAAGAACCTCTCTCAGACACGTGGTCGGGCTCATCTATCGGACTTCAGTCTCTCTAGGTCTTTGGATCTTTATCATCATCTCTTAATCAAGTACCAAATCTCATTCTATCCATAGTCGATATTTGATTTTCTTAAGGTGAAAAACCCCCATAATGATCTATATACAATTTCATTTATAATGCATGTAATTAATAATTTTTTGGTTAATTCCAAATTTTGTCCAAAGTCAGCTAAATATTCATTTCATTTCAAATCACTACCAATACCAATTAAAACCACCATTACTAATCTCAAAAAAAAAATAAAATTAATTAATAATAATAATAAATAAATAAATAAAATGTAGAATCTCTAGGCTTTGTTTGGTTGGGGGGTTTTGGAGGGGAGGGAGGGGAGGGGAGCAAAATCCCCAACACATAAGCAATTTTGGCTCCCCTCCAAAAGTGGGGGTTTTGGAGGGGAGAGAAAGTGAGCAATTAATATTAAATGCATTGACTAATTATCCATACTTATACATTAAAATCCAATTATCTTAATTATAATCTCTCTTATATTGCTTCACCATCATTCTTTTTATTCACTTATCTAATTTGTTTTTAATTTTATTTTTAATAACACATATTATGTAGAGCTTTTAATTTTAATTTTATTATTTGTTTAATTCAAAGATAATATAAGCCTATATTGTTTAATTTTATTTATAAAATGCTATAAGAATAAAAATAGTAAATTAGTTTTAAAATCTATCTCCTCTCTTCTTTAACCAAACATATATTTAATTAAACTCTTTCATTCCCTCCCCTCCCCTCCTTTGAACCAAACATATATTTAATTAAAATCTTTTTCCCCCCCCTCCCCTCCGTTGAACCAACAGACCCTGAGAAAGCGATAGAGAGAAAGAACTTTCTTTTTCTGTATTGCACTTGATTCACTATTCTTCTTTCTTTCTCTTTGCTCCAAATTCTCTCATGTATTTTTGCTTTGGGTTTTAAAAAGAAAAAGAAACGTCTAGTTTTGTTTTGAAATTTGAGAAAGAGCCCATTTGTGGAAAAGTTGTCTCTGTTCATGTTGGCGTCACAGGAGAGACTTACTTCATTCACAAGTGAAAGCTTCTGTTTTTCACTGTTGGGCATTTTAGTTTTTTGTGTTTAGACTAGTAAAGTTTCTTCCTTTATTAGGTTTCTTCACCTCTTGCAGTGTTAACAACATTCAAATCCCTAGTTTTTTTTTTTTTTTTTTTTTTTTTAAATTGGAAAAAGTTCTCGTTTTTTTGTTGTTTTGGGATGGGGTTTGAAGATTTTATATTTGGGTCTGTCTCACTTCTCTCTTTGATTTGTGTGATGCTTAATTGTTCTAAGGTCTCTTGATTTTGGTCAAGGGTTTTAATGCCTTGTGGGGACTGGATATCTCTGTTGGGAAAGTTGTGGTGATTCACTCTTCTTTTATGGTAAGTGTTATTGCTGTAGTTGAAAGTTTTGTTGTAGTTGGTTCTTAATTCTTTACTACTTTTTGCATCAATTATTCATTTCCAAGTTTTCTTTACTTTTATCAACACTTTCAGATTAAACTAGTTCTTTGTTTCTTAATTTATATAGTCTGGGGATTTGGTTTCAGGTGGGAATTGCTGATCTCAATTTAGTATTCACATTGATGCTTCATTTTCAAGTTGCAAGTTGAGTGTTTGGAATTCTTCTTGTATCTTAAAGTTTCTTCATTTGGAATTCTTCTTGTATCTTAAAAGTAGTACACTCCCAACAATATCAGAGTTGTATTAACTCTGTGGTTGTATTGGCCTTGTTTTAAGTTGGGTTTCAGCAATGGTGGTGCTGGGATTTGTTCCAATGACTTGCCTCAAATGGCTGTTCTTAGCTTTCTTTATTTGTTCATCTTTGGGTCTCCAAACCCCAACTCAATCTTGTGATCCGAGTGATTCGTTGGCTCTAAAAGAATTTGCTGGAAACCTTACAAACGGGTCTATCATCACATCATGGTCTAAGGAATCCGAATGCTGTCAATGGGATGGTGTTGTATGTGGGCATGAGAGCAGTGGATCAGTTGCTAGTAGAGTGACCATGTTGATTCTGCCTAAAAAAGGTCTGAAAGGGTTCATTTCACGTTCTTTAGGCCATTTAGACCAGCTGAAATTGCTTGACCTTTCCTGCAATCATCTTGAAGGGGGATTGCCTGTTGAGCTCTCAAACATGAAGCAGCTGGAAGTTCTTGATTTGAGCCATAACATGCTATCAGGACCAGTTTCAGGGATGCTTGCTGGTTTGAAAATGATCCGATCATTGAATGTGTCTAGCAATTCCTTCAATGGGAGCTTATTAGAGCTTGGGGGGTTTCCAAATCTCGCTGTGTTCAATATAAGCAATAATTCATTCGCTGGCAGGCTTAGTTCTCGAATCTGGAGTGCCTCTAATGGGATTCAGATTCTTGATCTGTCAATGAATCATTTTGTGGGCAGTCTTCAAGGCTTGGATCACATCTCCTTGCTTACACATTTGCATATGGATTACAATTTGCTTGAAGGTGATCTTCCTGATTCTTTGTATTCAATGTCATCATTGCAGCAAATCTCACTCTCTGGGAACAACTTCTCGGGCCAGTTAAGCGAGAAACTTAGTAAGCTTACCAGCCTCAGACACTTGATTATTTTTGGAAATCAGTTTTCAGGAAAACTTCCTAATGTATTTGGTAACCTGACACAACTAGAATTCTTTATTGCACACTCAAATTCATTTTCTGGGCCTCTGCCTTTGAGTTTATTTCTTTGCTCAAAGCTCCGCGTACTTGACCTTCGAAATAATTCTTTAACTGGTCCTATTGATATTAATTTCACTGGATTGTCTAGTCTTTCTACCCTTGATCTTGCCACTAATCATTTTTCTGGGCCCCTTCCAAATTCCCTATCCAATTGCCATGAATTGAAAATTTTGAGCCTGGCAAAGAATGAATTAAGTGGCCAAATTCCAGAGAGCTTCGCAAATCTTAATCTCTCTTTTGTCTCTCTCGTTGTCAAACAACAGCTTTAGCGACTTATCTGGCACACTGTCTGTGCTGCAGCACTGCAAAAATCTCACCACTCTTATCCTTACAAAGAATTTTGTTGGTGAGGAAATTCCAGAAAATGTGAGTGCTTTTGAGAGCTTGATGGTTTTAGCACTCGGAAATTGTGGTCTTAAGGGCCACATCCCACTTTGGTTGTTGAACTGCAAGAAGTTGCAAGTTCTTGATTTGTCATGGAATCACTTGTATGGTAATATTCCTCCTTGGATTGGTCAGTTGGAGAATTTGTTTTACTTGGACTTCTCAAATAACACTCTTACTGGAGAAATCCCAAGAAGCTTAACAGAACTGAAGAGCCTCGTTTCTACAAATTGCACTTCCTCCAACCCCACCGCTTCTGCTGGCATTCCACTGTATGTAAAGCGAAACCAGAGTGCTAATGGTCTGCAATACAACCAGGCTTCAAGTTTTCCCCCATCTGTATTGTTGAGCAATAATAGGATAAATGGCGCAATCCCACCAGAAATTGGACAACTGAAGCAGCTCCATGTCTTAGATTTGAGCAGGAACAATATTACTGGAACCATCCCTAATTCCATTTCGGAGATATGGAATTTAGAAGTTCTAGACTTGTCATCCAATGATCTACATGGATCAATCCCAGGATCATTTGAGAAACTTACATTCCTGTCAAAGTTTAGTGTGGCAAATAATCACTTGCAGGGAACAATTCCAACAGGAGGACAGTTTTACAGCTTTCCTGATTCAAGCTTTGAGGGTAACACTGGTCTTTGTGGGCAAATAGATTCTCCTTGTGATTCTTTGCATAGTAAGCTGAAGCCTGCTATTCCTTCTGCTTCAAACAGTAAGTTTGGTCGAGGCAGCATCATTGGCATAACATTCAGTATAGTAGTTGGAATCGCATTGCTACTAGCAGTTGCTTTACTTAAAATGTCAAGGAAGGATAATGGGTCTCCAATTGATGATCTAGACGAGGAACTGGGCCGGCCACAGAGATTATCTGAAGCACCTGCTACATCAAAATTGGTGCTTTTCCAGAACTCTGACTGCAAGGATCTCACTGTTGCAGACTTGTTAAAATCTACAAACAATTTCAACCAAGCAAACATAATTGGTTGTGGTGGATTTGGCTTGGTGTACAAAGCCACTCTTCCCAACGGCTTAAAAGCTGCAGTGAAAAGGCTTTCTGGGGATTGCGGTCAGATGGAACGTGAATTTCAAGCAGAAGTCGAAGCCCTCTCAAGAGCTCAGCACAAAAACCTTGTTTCTCTTCAAGGTTATTGCCGCCATGGTAATGCAAGATTATTAATTTACTCTTACATGGAGAATGGAAGTTTGGACTATTGGCTTCATGAGAATGCTGACAAGGATTTGATACTTAAATGTGATGTAAGACTTAAGATAGCTCAAGGTACTTCTCGTGGATTAGCTTACTTGCACAAGGTTTGTGAGCCACATATAGTTCACAGAGATGTAAAAACCAGCAATATACTTCTGGATGAAAATTTTGAAGCTCATTTGGCTGATTTTGGTCTCTCAAGGCTGCTACATCCTTATGATACTCACATCACAACAGATTTGGTTGGTACGTTAGGTTATATCCTCCTGAATACGGTCAGACATTAGCAGCAACATGCAGGGGTGATGTTTACAGTTTTGGTGTCGTTCTTCTTGAGCTTCTGACAGGTAGAAGGCCTGTTGAAGTGTGCAAAGGGAAAATTGCAGGGATTTAGTATCATGGGTATTCCATATGAAGTCTGAACAAAGGGAGGCTGAAATTATAGATTCATCAATATGGCACAAAGATCATGAGAAGCAACTCTTAGAAATGCTCGAGGTTGCTTGTAAATGCATAGACCAGGATCCAAGACGGAGACCCTCTATTGTAGAAGTTGTTACATGGCTTGATAGTATTGGAATTGAGGCTGCTCAGCAATGAAATTCAATTCAACACTGTGTTCTCTCATGTAACTTGTAAGTCTCTTTTCTTATTTGGGGAGGTATAGTGGTAAACCTGTAAAGCAACAATATTTTTAGAGCAGGGGGGGTGAAGCTTTACCAATTGACTTTGGTTTCTCATAAAAACATTTCATCACTGCTGTTTTGGCTTATTTATTCTACTTAATAAGCAATATGGGAAGTGTGAGAATTTTCTTAATTATTCTCCCTATTATAGAGAGATGTGCATAAAATTCAACCTTATATTTTTTGTTTATGCCATATGGATAGGACAAAAAAAAAAAAAAAAAACAATGAGAGGATCCTTGTGCCTTGCAATTAGGGTGTTTTTATTCTCCTTTTGGCTGCTAGCACTACCACCTAATGATGTATGGCACATAATTCAATCTTAACTAATTTATTTTTTTTAGATTTTGGATTCGGTACTAAACTGAACTTTTTCCTTTTCACAGTGAGGAATTTGCACTTTTAGTACAAAAAATGATATTATTATAAAATGGTTACAACAAAAGTTACAAAACAATAGTAGAAAAGTTGTTTCATTAAGCATTTGAAAGATAAAGATAAAACAATCACAACACTATCCACTGATCCAATAAATACACGCTGGGTGATGATAATAAAAACTGTGTTGGCAAACTTTCGTAATAAAACAAGTTCAATTGGGTTATAATGAGTCTTGAAGATCTCGGAGTAATTGGACATCATCAGAGGAATATATCAGAGCAATATTCACTCTTTTGGACATTCCGGAAGATTTAGAGCTCCAATTAACATGAGGCCAGTTTCATTGGAAGGTATATTCGAAGACGATCGCGTACATATAAAGAACGCATGATTTGGCCAAAGGATGAGAAAATTACAAGCCTTTTAAGTTTCACATCAAAACCAGTCCGCGACGTGCGTTTGCAAATGTTTGTCGGAGCGTTCTAACCTGGAGCTGGAGGCAGAAACTTTTCATTTTCGAACGTGCGTAAGTGGGTTATTTTGGACGCGTTTTAAGCCAGTTTATACAAGGAAAACTTATCTTTTCCTTACCTATTTAAAGTTTTAAACAACCACATAACCACTTTACCCATGTGAATAAACATTATTTTGAAAGCCACCATATACTTTGTTACTTCATTCTTGACATTCAACCTAAAAGATTTAATTGATTCCATTATCTTCTTTGCTTTAGTAAGATTATTCTTGGGTAACCATCAGCATAAAAACACAACATTAACCCAATTTCCTAAGCCTTCAGAATTCTAAAGGAGGAAGATTGGTAGTCAGAGTTCTGGTGTTGCAAGTTTGCAGGGTTGATCCACTCAAAAACTTCAGAGGTTTTGAAAAAGACTTTAGTTGCGAGATCAGAGAGATCATCAGAGTTCTTCGAGTTATTACAGTGTAGAGGTATTCGAGTTGGTGAAGTTGTCACCATAGGTCCTTTACCATCGCTGTAAGTTTTCTCTATTATAGTGGATTAGGGTGGCAACTTATACCCGAAGTGATTTTTTACCCCATGAGTTTTTCACTCCGTCAATAAAATTTATTTGTGGTTCTCTTTATTGCCTTGATATTTATTTTATTTTACATCTGCTTAAAATTAAAGATGCTTGTTATATAGTAGTATTCCACATGGGGTCAGAACCTTAGGAAAAAAAAAATCAAATTTCCAATTGATATCAGAGCCAAAACTCGATCCTTGAACCTTAACTATGGATAGAAACCAACCCTTGATTGTCCCAATTTCTTTGATGGCTGAGTATCCTCATTGGAAAG